>JBAMCP010001035.1:3680-22175 GCA_037075105.1 Lissocephala sabroskyi
TCTCCCAAAAGTATCAAACACAAACTTCGACACACAATTTGTTTCATTTTTTGGAAAGGGAGTTGTTCCCCCCGCTTCAAACCCCCCCCCCCCCCCGCAAATCCAAAAAAATTAAGTACAATTTTCATTTTAAATTAAGCTGCCAAGCGGACGCTGTGTTCCCCCCGATTCCCCTCCGCCCACCGCTGCATGAGCCACGTATTTACACAACAAGAGAGACAGGACGGCGGGATGGCAGGATTCACCATCATTAATCACCAAGCCTGCGAAACAAAAAGCCGAAGCAGCGCCCCGCCGAACCAGCCGACATTCTAGCCCACTAACGAACAGCATTTGTCAGGGTTGCGTGGCTCAGTTTTTGGGTTGCCTTTTGAAGTGTTTTAATCGGCAACCTCCCCACCCCGCCGCACCCATCGGCTCAGCTACAACCCTGGAACTTCGCCTGTTGTGTGCCCTGTCTAATGATGCCACCGCGCCACATGTCAAGGGAGCTCGGCCCGTGGCGGGCACCCGGCTCCCACCTGTCTGGGTGTCGACTTTTCGTTTTTAGAAAAATGGTCGCTAAATTTGCGTGAAAAGGCAAATAATTTGAAATTCCCAGGGGTTCTAAATAAGTAAATTTAAATTGCATTTGTATATGGCAGAAATGTGTATTTTTTTCCTCTCGCTTGCGTTTTCCTTCTTTCGATTTTCGTATTTTTTGCGGATGTGGTGTAGGGGGACGAGTGGGGGTGCCCAACAAGTTTATTTGCTTGTTGTTGGTATTGTTATAAATTTGCGTGTCAAAAGCGACGCGGTGAAGTTTTTTTGATGGTTCGTTTACGAATACGAAACTTTCATTTTACCTTGGACTGCAAATACCCCCAACTCCCTGCCCAAACCCCCCTCACTCTACGATAGGTATATATATATGTATTTTCCGGGTACAACCGGGCTATGTGTCTGCGGGTAAATGTTAATGTCCTTATCAGCGCTTCAACATTTTTACATGTGTCCCTTTTGAAATATGCGGCAATGTGTTTTTCTGTGCTTTGCATGCGGATCCCTGGATTCCCGCAACTTCTCCACTCGATTATCAAGCACTCGCTTACTCTTTTCCAAAACTGCAGTTTCTCACAGTCATCATAAAATTGCAAAAGACAGTCGGTGAAGAAAGGGTAAAAGTCTGTCCGTGCTGCCAACTATGAGACCCTCTCTGGTGAACCAAACAACGAATCTGGTATTCGTAGGGTTGATTTGAGGCGAAGGTGACGAAAAAGGAGATACAATTATTTAATTCACCTTCTCGGCAATGCGCAAAGGCAACAGAGACATTTAACTTCCGAAAACCTTCTCGATACGAATGCTTCCATACTGGATAGTTCTGATAGGATTCAACCTGATGAGTGGCTTAAAACAGTTCCCATTTAAGACTTTCTCATCGTTTTATCGATTTAAGTCTCTGACTTGTCTTTAAATATTTCATCTGCCAATAAGTGCTTGAAAAACTAAAGCTTTAGCTCGAAATATAGATTAATTCGAATTTTTTATTCAAATTAAGATGCATGGAACTGCAAGTTCTCCCCTCGAAAAGAGCATTGAAAGCACTGCGGGCACTTTCAGTCCTTCTGTCAAAGTTTTTTCCGCTTCTGTTTCTTTTGCTCACTTCCGCTGCTGTGCCTCGGCTGCCGCTGCCACTGCTGCTGCAGTTGATGTCAAGTGTCAGGCGTTGGACAGTTGAGGTTATTTATTATAACGACAATTATACAAATGCGATGGCTGTGAAGTTTTTTACACCCACATGAGCCCGCCCGTGTGTGTGGCAAAATTACCAATAATTGCGTTAGAAAACCAAATGTAAAAAACTCCAGTCCACCCATGAGCGGCCCCTCCCCATTAAGCAAAGGGGCAAACGTGACGTAAGGGGCGGGCTAACACGCCTACACACACTCGGAGCACACAAACAAACAGTCCTCTAAATTGATGAACATGTTGGCATAGAAGGCCCGCCCAATTGCGCTCTCTCGAAGAGTTCTATGCGAGTTTTCGAGTCCTCCGCTGGATCAAATTTGCTAATGTAATGATGCTTAAAAGCGTTTGGAAAAGAGTTTCCCCCGTCGGGCCGAAAGCCCTTTGCCCAGGTTTATTTTTATTTAAATGCCCGTCATGTGAAGACTTCTCTGGGTCGGTTCCATATTTATGTGAATTTTACGTCAATGGGCGTTTCTTGGCACATGTTCGGTGTGCGTCTTGGTCTTTGGTCGCTGGCCCGGCCGGTCGTTTCATTTAAGAGTTAAGAAAGTTGCACATAATTTGCCAAATGGCCAGGAGGTTGGCCCATTGAATACGAAATGTTGGGTGAGGTAGCCAGCCGGCTGGCTTGGGAGGGGAAATATAAATTTAATATCGATTCAATTTCCCAACAGCACAAAGTCGGCTGTGTGTCTTTGTAGACGCAAATTGAATTAAGATTCTTCACGTGAGGATTTGAAAGGAATTTGCAAAAGTCAAACAAGCTTTAGTTTATTATTATTGTACGCAGATCCAAGGAGCGCACAACCACATTGGAGTCAACCCCAACCGGCAACAGGAGGGCAAATATGAGCGCAAAATTCTCAATCGCAATCGTCCTTTTTTGGTTTATTTCAACGGCACCAAAGCTACTTTATTTTGACAGCAGACAAACAAATGTCAGAATTGAAATTAAAAGGAAAGTAGACGGCAAGTGAAAACTTGTGAAAGCCAAGGCCGCCCACCGCCCAACAGCTCAACCGCCCGACCGCTTGCCCGGCTACCCCAACTACCGGGCTGCCAATCTTCCCTAACCGCCATCACACGCATTGCTCTGGTGACTTTCGTGCATAGTCCTCGTTTTTTGCTGGGGTTTTCTTTGGTTGATTCTCGTTTTCTTTTTGCTTCGCTACCGCTTGGCGGGTGGAAGGTCCGGGCTGCCTTTTCACTTTATACATTTCACACAGCGTGAAATTTTCTAAATGTCATTTTGCTGTCATCTCGTGGATAATAAGATTACAACTACGTTGAAATAATAGGATTCAAATGAAAAAAGTTTCCCGTCTGCCGTCTCGTTCGCGCATTTCTCAACTTTCAATACTGTTTGTATAAATCGGAGTCCGGAGTCCGCCGCAGTCTGGAGTTTGGTTAGCTCGGTTCGGCGCGTCGCTTGCTCGATTGTTGGCGGGGATAAGTACAAAGTTGAAAGCACCACGATAATGAGGATTGCGTTTCCAAGTCACCACAAACCCAAACAGATCACAGACCTAAAGGTATATCAATTTATTTGCCTTTCCCCATCAGTCGCTGCCGTCTCAAGAACTGGCTCCAGAAATAGATGATCTGTCTGAGTAATTGAAGCCATCCATCTCCGCGCAATGTTTCCATCTCGCTAGAGAACCCTAGCCCGGGGCGCAGAACTTCGAAAGTAACCGTGACCGAGCACAATGAAGATCGAAGTCTGCGGTGTCTCGGATCATTACCCGGAGCCATGAAAAAAGTAGCGCAAAAACCGGTCGCTCAGTAGAAAAAAAGTGTGCAAATAAAACCAAAACAAACCCATAAAGTTAGATATAAAAGACCGAGTCTCTCTCCAATCAGCAACATAACTCAGCTGACTTTTCACAGAGCATTTGCCAATTTTTGCGGCACTCGAAATGAAGACCATTTTTGCAATTGCTGTGATCGTAGCTGCTGTTGTGGCCTCGGTGGGATCTAAGAACCCAATTCCACAATAAACCACTAACTGAATTTTCTTGATCTTGCAGTCGCAGGCCTTTAAACTGAAGGAGGACCACAAAATGATGGCCAAGCAGCATGTGGACGCCTGCACCAAGGAACTGAATCTCTCCGAGGAGGACCAATCCAAAATCAAGTCCCAAGACTACACCAATGCCAGTGACAACCTGAAATGCTTTGCCAACTGCTTCTTTGAGAAGTCGGGCAGCTTCAAGGATGGCGTCATTCAGAACGATGTGATCCTGAAGCAGCTCTCCGAATACATAGGCGAGGAGAAGGCCCATGCCGCAATGGCCAAGTGCAGTGACATTAAGGCCGACAACAAATGCGATCTGGCCGTTAAATTGTACAAGTGCTACCAGAACGAGAAAGCCACAGTCACCGAATAAAAATCGATAGTCGTCCCCGCAACCCAACTGCATACGGCGGGGTGAGCCGGAGTGTCGCCTGGCAAATTGTAATTAATTTATGATGGCAAATTTGCATTCAACAGTAATAATAATAAAACCCGTTACTCATAATAGAAAACAAATGAGCTGCCCTGCTCCCCCTTTCCCGACCCTCCTGCTCCATTGCGATAATGACGTCACAGTTTGTCAGGCCTTATCGCGGGGATTTTACGGGTCTAGAGCCCCTGCTTAAACAGCTTACAGGGTGACACAGCCATGCCAGTGCTGCCCGAGAAGTCGCCGTGATTCACCACGTGATCGATACTATCAGTCACAGTGAAAAAGCCTCTACAACCAAATAAATATTTCTTTAGAATTGTAATCCTCACAAGGCTTATAGCAGCTTTCCAGTCTGTGTGATCTGAGCACTTTGGTCGGATCGATGGAAGTACATAGCTGATCAGTATGCCCAATTCGGTCTGTAAGCTAGGAAGTTCCCCCTGAGGACTACCTACAGCCGTGACACTAAAAGAGTTGTAGCTCGGGATGAGACAATTTATCGGTTTAAGCTCTGGATTTACCTAATTTTACCTAAACTACTCGTGTATTGGGGGTCTCTGGACATCCGACTGGTTTACCTGACCCGAAAGATTGTCCATTCATCTCATGGGGCTCAGCTTCGTTTTGGCGTCACTTCGTCACATTGCTCAAGGTCTGGACTGATGATTCCATTGTAAGGGATTTGACTAAACTGCTCAGAAGTTACAGTTCCCCATCAACAGGGTGCCGACAGCCGAAATAAATCATTTTTATGTGCGAATCGATTCGATAAACTGGCGATTTTAGGCCCAACACTGCCGTTCATACAGCGGCGAGTTCGATGTGGACTTTTGCTGTTTTCAATTTGCATAATTAAATTCGTAATGGCCGGCTCGATTATGCGCCAAATGCGTTAATATTGTAAAATAACTTTATTATTGAACAGCTGGGGTTTGGGTAGCGATTTGGATTGAAACCAATTTAAAGCCATCGCAGTCGCGGCTTTAAGCCTCCAAGCCCTTGTGAAGGCACATTTCGAAGTTGTAAGTGTAGTCGCACTCGGCCCCGCCTTTGGCCACGCTGGCCGCACAGCTGCCCAGCGTCGACTTGACCTTGTCAGCCGGGGCGGCGCTGTAGGTGCCGGAGGCGTGTTTCATCACGAGCTCGGGATTGGGTTGACCGCCGGCGCCAATCAGGCCCACTTTTTTGTACATGCAGTTGGGGAAACATTTAAGCTCCTTACTGGGATTGCTTACGTTCATCTCGTTGCGGGCCTCGATTTCCTTGGCGTCGGCGGCGTTGATGTTCAGCTCCTTTATGCAGGCCTCCTTGTGGGCCTTGTAGGTGGCAATCTCGGCCGCAGTGAAGCCCTAAAGAAAATAGGATCATTGCTGCTACCTTGAGGGGTGCGCTGTTCGGAGAACTTACGGCCACTTCCTGGTATACTCCAGCCAGAAGGACGAGAATGGTTACGAATCCAAAAACTTTCATGGTTGTTAAACTTCTCTGACTCTCTGATGCGTCGGTTTGGACCAATTCTGTTTAAATAGTCCTATGCCCAATAACCCCTAATTATGTCATTATATCGGAGAACAGCCGAACGAATAAATAGTTTAATTGAAATCGTTTTTTAATCGCCGCCGCTTTTTTGCGTGTTTTTTTTTTACTAAATAAAAAAAGCTTAGGGCTTTGAACATGTGGTCATTTCATTTCAATGAACAGCAGTTTTTTGCCCCTTTGCCTAAATTAATTTTCGTTCGATTATATGTAGATATGTATACATTGATATTTGGGAGCTTTGAAAAGACGCCTGAAAGTATGTGAAGTGTTGGTTTAACCAAATTACTATGTAATATTTCCCCCAAGCTCAAAAGTACACCGCTCCCTTTTGTCGGTGCATTCACTCTGCCATGTTGGAGGGCCTAACGGTTTCATCGGATTGCTTAGGGTTGCCGATGTTGACTTCGTTATCGTTGATCTCGTCGCTGTCCTTTGGCGCCTCATTGCCCTCGTTTTCTCCAGACTCGTAATGCTCCAGAATCTTTCGAATGCGTTGCTCCGCTTTCAGGGCTCTCAGGTGGTTAAAGCACAGGTGGAACTTGTAGGCTGCCTCGCAGCGGTTTCTGCTTTGAAGGTCCATGCACTCCTTCAGCTTCGGGTTGTCCCGCTGAAAGGCGCTTTGCACCTGCGTCTTCAATGCATTTTCCACCAACGAGTCATATTGAACCAGGCCAAGCCGTTCGTATAGACACCTGACGAAGCAGTGGAGTGGTTCGTTGCGCTTGAAATCGAATGGAGACAGCGACACCTTTCCGCTGTAGTCGATGTCTTCCACGTCGTTGTTGGTGTTGTCGTAGGCGCTGATGTTGTTGCCGGTGCCATCGTCCTGCCCAGCGGCTGCGTCGTTATCGCTGTAGTCCCTGGAAAGCAAGCTCAGGCGAAAGAGTTTCAGCTGCGTCATTGATATTTCGGTTTCGTGGATGCAAGAATAAATTATGTCCTGGCTAAGCCTCGAGCTATTAAGGTGGTCATGCGGATCATCCCTTTCGGTGCGGGTAAGCGAAAGATTCAACGACACAGAAAGCGTTCGGGCCTGCAAAAAACCATTTGCTGAATTCGCCCCAAAATAGGAGTCCTGGGAGCCTTACCCAAGTTGTTTGCAAGAAGCTACCCAAGCACAGCCACGACACGAAGTTCACTAATAAATTCATCAACAGGCTGACTGATAACCGCGGTAATACAAAATTCACGGTCACTGTACCAAAATGTATTTAAACAAGCCTTGAACAGGCTCTTTTATAGCCCAGTTCTTGTTGCCAATAATTGCAATTTAATAGATCTAAAAATTGCTTGTAAATGGCATGAAAATTATCGATATCTCGAAATCGCTTTACGCTCCATTGAGCCAGCCCGAATTAAAAACTTCCGAAGCAATTTCCATAATTCTTGGCCTCGATAGCACTTAACGGGGGGCTTTTAGTGGAGCAGCCCCAGTTTGTCCCGGTCAAGCTTTCCGCCTGTTTTAATAATGGCAGTTGACTTCGGAGCAAAACAAATTAAAGGCCAGCAAGCGCCATTTGGTTAATGGCAGCCAAAAACAGTTTAGATCATCCACGACCATGAAATGCCCACAGTTATCGAAATCGAGTTACACTCCAAAACCGTTTACAATCCCCAAACAGCCGATGCTCTTTTTGCCGAATGGGTCAAATGCTCGGAAAATAAAAAAATTTGGGTATCGTTTTGGATACAAAGAAAAAATTTGTATTTTCTTCCAAAATATCCACTATCGCTAAAGTCTTCATAGCAGAAAGACTCCAATAAAATACCTTAATTTTTTTTTTATTTGTCGTAAACAATTGAATTTTTGGTCTCGATAATGAACGAAATTAATACCTTGCTGAATAAGCATACCGAATCCTTAAAGAACCCCCATTTAAGATGCAAATATGTATTTATGTGGCACACATTTTATTGAATTACAGATTGAAAAGGCGGTTTTCTCCCCTTTTTTTTATTTTGCTTTTAAGGACATAATCTGTTGGTGAGTAGTGTGAAGCTAGGATCTGAACCTTTAAAGAGGTTGACCCAAAATTCTCCTATCTATAAAAGAGTCTGAGTGACGCAATTCGTTCTTACCGTCAGCAAGGCCACTCAAGCCAAGAAATTTCTGGACCAACTGATCCATAAGAAGAAATATTTTAATTAACGGTGTAGTGCTTCCAAAACTAGTTTGTTTTATTGTAGAAAAATTAAAAACCTACAAAAGTGAAAAAGTATGAATAAAAAATAAAATAAAATCAGGCCAAATAAAAGGATCCCTCTTGGCGAACCCCAGGCCCCCAATTACTATTGTTCTACGGTGCGGATGGGTTAATAATTCCTAATGTTCCTCCGCTTGCGCTGCAGAAATTTCCTTGCATAATTTATATTATCATCGAAAAATAAAATAAAATCAAAACTGAAGAACGGCAAAAGCTTCGCCTGATAAAAAGCATCTTAAAAATACGCCTACATTAAATCTCCTCACCCTTTATCCCAAGATCCAGTAATAATGGAAGGCGCGGCTCACGGAGTGTCACATGCGTTGCCACTATGACCGCACTTCGCATTCCCTTCTCTTCCCATTGGCTTAACCCTAGAATGCCAGCGATCCCTATTTCGACGATGGAGTTTTCTTTTTTTTTATTAATTAGAAATGTATAAATGTAACATAAGCGTAACTGCCCTGAAGTTTTAAATATTTTATTAACTTGTTCTTTTTACTTATCGCCCCAATCGATTCGTCTAGGGTTAGCCACAAATAATGCATCTATTCAAAGATGAACTCCTCATTATCACAGGCCTGGACAGCGTCAAGTATCGCGAGTCTAAGCTTTAGACTTTAAAGTTTAGCTGGAAGAACGAATCCTATCCAAATCGATATGATATCCTTGTGATCTTTCTGTTTCTTTAGTATTAAGTCTTTAAATTCTCTTTTTATTTTTTTTCCTATTATTAATGTATATTAGGCCTATTTATTGTTGTCTCTTCTGTTTACATTTTTTGTTACATTATGCTCCTTAAAATCGCCAATGTACAAACTTCAATCCCGCTAGCTCAGAAAGAGCTGGGGTGGAACCCTTTCTTTTAGACAGTGTAAATTTATATATTCGTCACTGTACAAAGAAGAATCATCGTCATTACAAAATAACAGCAATTCCAAGCTAACAGATACGCATCCACATATATATGTGACAGGCAGGCAGACAGATAGACAGAAACACTGTATGCGAATAGCACTTACTATAAATTTATATCTAACAATTGCATTTTCAGTAAGTCAAGAACCTTAGTTACAAATAAATTATATCCAGTTAAAATTTCTGTGTATAAAAAAGTTCAGATTTTATTAAACTAGCCACGATGAAAAAACTTTACCCGTATTCACATCCGAGCTGAAGTTAATAAAATATTAACTGCGACTGTTGCTTGAATATTTAAAAATCTTGCTCTTCAACGAAGAAGAATAAGCATCTTAGACTTTATTTCATATATCCGTATAACCCGATTTCCACATAAAATAACTGTAATGTTAGGCAAGGCCTATAACTATATTAATTTTTCTTTAGTTCGATTCCAGGTAGAAAGTTTATGAGTCCAACCTTCAGTTCGAACCATTACAATTAGAGTTTAAGTCTTTAAGGTCTTTAGAGCTATAAAAGTTTCGCAAATGTTCACAGATTTTTCCGATGGCCACGCCAAAGTCCAGTATTTATTTAATTGGCTTTTTTTGGTGGCTCAGCGCACTGACCACCCCAGTCAATACTTTGGCGTATCTAATTGATGAACTGTGCTATTTTGTCTTTGAGATTATCAAACGGACTGATGTAGAGGAGGCAGCCCCTCAGATGTCCCAAAGATCAAAGCCCAGACAACATCTACGGACAATGCGAAGGAGCAGTCGTGCGTTTCCCGGTCCCTTTTGACAGCAACCCCTAGTGGAGTTTTTATAAAATTAAATTACATTAATGTGAGAACCGCAGGCAAGACAGGCAGCCACGCTCTTTCCATCCCCCCCAAAGACGCTTACCTTGTCGTTCCTGGAGGCAGCCAACTAACAGGACTGACAAAGGCGACAAGCGAAATAAGAAAAGTTGTTCCGGACTGCCGCTGCCTGTCTTTCAGCCAAAGACAGGACACGACAGGACAAAACAAAGGCGAAACCCAGTCCAACCCAACCCAAGTCAATCCAAGGAAAGCCAAGTCAGCCAACCAAAGCATCAATGTGTTTGTCCCTTTGGCGGCCACGCATGTTGGCTGGTCGCTTTGGAAGGCCGCCACCGCAAAACCCACAAGCTGTCTACTTAAATGCATTAGCTGTCCCGGGGCCACGGTGGGCGTGGGCGTGGACCGGGGTGGATTTGGTCGGAGTTTTTAATAGACATTGCTAAACGCATCACTGATTATGCTGAGGCCGAGGAAGTGCAACTGAAACGGATTCAAAGCAGAAGTGACAGCGACAGTCAACTGGACGGAACCAGGCATCGGAAGTGGCAAAATGAATTATAGACGCCTCCCCCGGTCAATTGTAAATGCCGTCCTGGGGCTGGGCAGGGGCTGTAAATCCCAAAGGCAATTGTCAGAACAGTCCCTCCACATCAAGTCCAGAAAAAACAAACAAATTGTGCTTACGTGCGAAGCAAATTCACGCAGCAACCCTAAAAACGCGTCAGACCCCACCGGGCACCTGTGGAAGCCGTAAAATGCAATTGCGCCACGTGTTCAATGAATGTTTAATGATTTGTTAATTGGATTTTGGCTTCTGAAAACCCATGGTCCACCCCACCGTTCATTTTCCAAGGCAGGCCCACAGTGTTAGCCACTTCGCATTGCGCATACGATGCGTGGGCCAGACCGACTTTCTAAGGAGTTTAGAATTCCCAACTTATCAATATTTATGCATGTCCGAAGTGAAAACACCCCTGGGATGTGCTCAACAATTATGGCAACTGTTATGCAAATTCAGTCAAGCTTCTAGTTCGCAATCTTTGTATTTATAGAATTGAACGATTCGATAACAAAATAACTGGGGGAGGGCAGCGCACAGCCGTCCAGTGGACTTAGATTTGAGCCTTGTTCTGCTTGTAGCACTTGAACAGCTGATAGGCCGTATCGCATTTGTCAGAGCCCCGGGCACTGTCGCACTTGGCCTGGACAGCCTTTACTTTGTCCTCGCCGACGAGCGGGGTGAGCTTAGCCAGCACCACATCTGGCTTCAGCTGGCCATCGACGAAGACGCCGATGTCATCCAGGAAGCAGTTTGTGAAGCACTTCAGCTTCGAGTCACCGTCGGCCTCGGCGAAGTTACCGTCGCGCAGCAGCATGGCCTGTTCCTTGGTCACGCCCTCCTGCTGGGAGCATTTGGTGAAAGTCGCCTGCACCTTGGCCTTCTGCTCGTCCGACAAAGGCAGATCCTGCAATGGGGTTGGAGTCCTGTTAGCCCCAAATATCAAAAAAGCAAATTCAACTTACATGGGCCACCACGGCAGCCGCTAGCATCACAACAATCAGAAGCTTCATTTTGTTTGAGATTCGATTTCTGGGAACCCTTTTTTAGCACTGATGGCTCGCTGGATAGTGAGTCGGGCTTTTATACGATTTCTTCTCGCTTTGTCTGGTTTTTAACTTTAAATTGCATTTTTAATGACCACCCCTCCTCTCTGAACGTCGGCCTCTCTCTCTGCCGGCAACTCTAATCGAGATCTGTCGGTATTGCTCATGCCTCGAATTTTAGTATCGGGCTAAAGTCCGAACTCGCTTTGTTTTCCACATTAAGTCAATTACGGTAGCTGGATTTGTGTATTCGCTTTTTTACTCACCATTGGAAGTGTGATTTTTGTTAATGGGCTTTAATGACAAAGCGGAACCTTATGGCGCCCATTAAACGGCTAAAACTGCCCCCACCGAAGTGGGGAATAGAAATTGTTTTTTCTGTCGTACAAGTTCCAGGGGTAATTTAATTAAAGCTGACAACTTTTTTTTGGGGAGCTTCCTAGGCCGCCGATTGAAGTTTTTGCGGCAATGAAACTTTTTTTGGTTTCCCCAAACAACAGATGGATAATTATCCCGATTTGTTTGGATAATGATTACCACATAATTGGATAACAATCCAAATTGGATCATTACCGAAACTTATGATTCGATGATTCACAATATCAAATTTATAGACCCCATCCCTGGACTTAATCTAAAGAACATCGCCAGACTATTTTGAATACTGTCTAGACTAGCAGACGGGTTGGCTGAATTATAATGGATTTTAGATCACTTCGAAATCAAAATCATTTATTTTGGAGTTTGAACTTTGGGCAGCCGTCGCGATGGGTCGTCTGCTTACCGGTTTCCTAGGCAAAGTTCATCGAGAACCGGTTGGCCCTCGACGCCTCTAAATAGTTGGTAAATTAAATTGGCCTAAGGTTTTGCAAATTAGCAATGCACTTCAGTACACTTCGTGTTAATGGGGCCGTTTAATTCGCCAAAGGATTGGGGAAGCCCCCAGCGACCTGCTCACGTGCCACAACAGTAAAATGGGTTGGACTTCAGATGGAAAGATGGATGGATTTGCATATTATAAATATTTTCTGCTGACAGCATCGATAATTCATGACCTACTCAAACTACGGCCAAAGTTTCCGACCAGACAGACAAGGCTCGTAAATAGTTACGCACGCCAGCCAAAACAGAATGTCGGCGTTTATTGGGCACATCGTCGCCTGGCCGGGCCATAATACCAAATATAAAATATTTAAATAGTAATAAATTCATAATGTCAACGTGCTTTGCAGCCATCATCTGCTTGTTGTTGCTACTGCCTGCCGCTTTCGTCTGCCCAAAATTTATAGACAATAATAACGGCAAACACGAAAGGACCTGGGACAAGTTAACTTAAGTAGTTTGATTTGTTAGCTACAAGTAAAGGAGCGAATATGGCAAAAGGTGATCCCCGAAATGGGCCCCATAAACATTTCCCAAAGTAGCTCGCTTTATAACTTCATACACCCAACAATGGTAAGCAAGTATAATAATTTCATTGTAGTCGGGCCGGAGGGACTCCGAGCCGAGCACCTTACCTAACCCAACCCAACTGCTACACAACTTCGGGTATATACTTAGTGGCAGATAGCTTTCTTTATGCTAAATACAATATGGCATGCAATAAAAATATAAACAGAACATAAAACGACAATGAAAACAATGGCGACTCGCACACGTTATAAAAAGAGGGGGGCCACATGTCTGAGGGGCGAGGGAGAGGCGGGCTAAAAATGCAAATGTCACGCGAAAAACTATTCCACGAAAGCCCTTCCACTGACACCGTGTGGAACAGCAAGACAGCTCCGAATTTCTTTGACGCCTCTACGCTTTGAAAACGATATGCGGACCTTGAAAACAGAGCACCATAAATTGTTCCCATCAATGCAGTATCAGTGAATGGAAATCACTAAGCCCAAGATAAGATCCCTTGGAAATGGCTGTACTCTTCGAAAGAAAAATCATGTAAACGCAAGTTTTATGAGCAAGTCAAAATTATCAGTCTGAATCTTAGGAATTAATGCAAAACTCCTAAGAAGTCTATCTTTGATTTAATTTAGAAACCATACTTTTAGCATTCCATTAAAGCAACAAAACTGTGGCATAAATTAAATATGAGATAAGTACATAGCGGTTTCCTGGAGTTCAGAGATCGGAAAACATATTTTTGTTATTTAGTTCTACAGGAGATTTTGTTTATTCTTTAGACGCTTTTAATCCTCCGGGGTTAATTCGCCCGTGGGTTCTCTTCCGGATCTTCAAATTATGCCGAAATTGTTGATTTTTGTTTTTGGACAATTTTTGAGCTCTGTTAATTCTCCCTTATCTGCTTTGTGTTCTTTATTGTCAGTTCTAAAGACTCTGGTGCTCCCAAACTCATTTAGCTTTCCCAGCTAGATAAATTTCTCGGTAATGTTAATTGCTCAAAATCAGTCGAATCTTCTCCTTTTTCAAGCAGTCGGATGAAAAGACTTACAAACTGCATTTAAAGTATCCGAAGGCAATACCTTTTGCCCTTGTTATAACATTAATTATTGCATTAATTGTTATTATTAATTAAATTATTTTAAAATTTAACTGCTAGAAAAATAAATTAGCATGTTCGCCGCTCTGATTTGCAGGGACCTTGGTCTTCCTTATTTGCTTCAAGTTCCACAGAAATCCAATTAGGCTTATCGAAAGCACTGAAGGCAACAACGACAAAAGCAACGCCTCCAACAACACCTGGGAAATTAATTAGACTCGACCGCATTAATTTCGCCAAATATAAAAATAATTTCCACAAAATAAATGTAGGCAAAGGGAAACGGGAGGGTCACATCGAGATTCCGTAGAAGGCATAACTTGGTCAGGCTAATAAATTCAAATGGTCACGGTGCGGACCCGGGCAGTGCCAAAGGCTTATCTCTGGTGGCCTTAGTTTCAGACCAGCCACCCAATTAGAGCTTTGAAGGCTGGGGGATGTGCAGAGCAACCGCAGGACCTCGTCGTCGTAAACAAAACTGAGAATTTAGTTTATTTACATTTTTTGAATCGAAAAGATAACGAAGAGGAAACTGTGAATCAGAATTTATTTTAAGGATGAAATGATCTTTGGATTATAGATTTGCTTTGTATATGGAGATTCGGCGACGCGTCAGGGGAATTTGTCGTTTTTACTTCCATTTTTTATATCGTTTTTATCAGAATCGGATCTTTGGGGTCTCGTGGGTGGAAGCGTAGGAGACATCGTAATTTCCACTTAAATAATTTGTTTATGATTATAACCGCATGCAAAATAAAACTCATTTAAGTAATTAAGTCATAAAAAAGAAGCTCGTGCGCTATAAAAAGTCGCGCACTCCGCAATAAAACAGCAAGAACAAAACAATTAGGCAATTAAACGTCTTACCAAAAATTTTCGTTTTGGTAACAAAACGTGTTATAAAAAAAATACAGACACAATGGCAGCCGTTCGCCCCATAGGGTAACGGCTGGAAAGCCCTTAAAAGGTCACAAAAATGTGCGCATAGAAATGAAAAAGGGGAAAAATTATGTGCAAATGTTTGATGGCGGAGGAAAGGCAATTCGAGTTGGGGCTTATTTCTGAGGGAGTCCTGGACGTCGGGAGTATTGTAGCCATATTTATTGAATTCCAGTTAACGGTCCCACGCATCCCCCGCCCCAGCTGAGGGACACACGACCAAAATGAGAAATGCCGGAGTTCTCGCAACACCAAACTTGATGGGGAGAAAATTCCGAACGCAGTAAAATGAATTCTTTTGTGACAAGTTCAGTTCGCCCGCCCCTAACTGGCAGCCATGCCACATACCATCAACTTCCCTCCGAGGCTGCCACAGCAGGACTACATGAGCTCCAGCCAATGGCTGTTAACGCGGAAGGTCGAAACGCATCAAAGACAGTCAACCAGGTGAAGGAATGCAGCCTGTAAGAAATTGAAAGAAATAATCAAAGGATATGACCATACTCGTGGGGAGGGGCGCTTTCACTGCTGTTCTGCGGAATTTTTTAATAAACGTTAAAAAGTTTACAACGCTCCCGAGGTACCGACTGCACCGCAGTACACTTTTTCCCGAATGAATATAATATTTTCCCAAATGCTTACATTAAGCCAACTAATTAGGCAAAGGATCTAATTAGGCAGGCAGGTCAAAGGTTCGCCCGTAAAAGGACCTGAACGACGAAATCTTATCGCTGTCGAGAATTTAAGTCCCGAAAAACCTCAAGAATTTATTATTTCAAAGGTTAAAGATGCGTCCGGGGGTTGGGGCTGACACTGAGTTTGCCATGTTTAATGTGGCGACAGTTTAATCCGGGGCTCGGAAATTACACGGCATTGACTCCGTGGTCAGCTGCATGAAATTGGAACTCAAAGGACAGAAAACAAGGATGACAGAAAATAAGAAAAACTCATTTGCATTTTATTTGCCGTGTAATTTGATGCTCGATTGCCTTTCCTTGTGTGTGTAATGAGCTCGCCCATAAACACCGGTCATTTTGGATTTTTTACTCACAAAAGCGCTGATATTAAGGAAAAATATTTCCCTCTTTCAACGCCTATAGCCCTCCCATTCAAATATCCTTTCTTTGCCATTCAGAATTTTCATTGCAGGCCACGCACGACTGGCCCAGCACCGCATTGCGTTTCTCCCAAATTGATCAAAACAAATTGCATCAAATATTCCATTTACGTTCCGCTCAAAAATATTTGTGTCTTAACACAATCAAATGGCTGTAACTGCAACCGAGCGGCAAGGACGCAGCGCCTCCGGCTGGCCAAAGCATTCGTAGCGATGTGCGCCGACAGAAATGCGCATCTTCTGATTAATTTCCCTTTGACTCACTTACTGGCTTCAGTTATTTTTGTGCCAGCTATGCCTGGAATTCGTTATAAGCTGTGCTGGGCACTTCGACCGTTGTGGGGTTTGTGGTTCTAAGCTGGATTCCAGGCACCAGCGACTACCCTAGGCGACTTAATGAAGTTGCTTAGGAGGTAAAATTAATCACTTTAACAGAATTCCAGTTGCACACAGAAAGCCAAATCTAAGAGATTTTTGAATGAAATTACCAAAAAGGCCAGCCTTGGGTCTTGTTTAATAATCTTGTGTGCCAGCAGTTTCAGTAAGAAATTTTAAAGGCCCGTATGTCTCTGTCTTTGCAACTAAAATTATATCTTCTCTCCTCTCTCTGAATATCTCGTCTTTTCGATCCTTTACTTTAGCAAGTCGGCAGATAAGATTTCCTACTATTTATTAATTCAGAAAAACTTACAAACTTTAATCAAGTATTTGGGACATTTAAAAGAGCGTGTAAATTTTAATATGTTTACACATCAAAATATCACCTAAAAAAGAAAACTATTCAATTGGTAGCGTCAAAGAAATTATTCATATATTGTTCGATCTTGGCTTCAATTTGAAGAAAGGAATCCGATGGTTCCCTTAAGTCTACCGACAGAACACAAACTTCCAAAGAGCATAAAGGATCCCAAATATATAGCCTTGATGTTTTTGGATAAGTGACTTCAATTTAGGAAAACTAAAATATAGTTCTAGACTGTTATCCGTATTTAAATATTCATTTATGAACAAAATTGAGCGATAAAATAGATTATTATTTATGTAAAAGTTAAGACTAACACTCTCGACACTGTTCTTTCGGCTTTGTTCAATGGGGTGAAATTTTAGTTCCCCTGTTAAGGAAGACAAGCCTTTCTGAAAGCCAAGTTCACAAAGAACTAGAATTCCACACATGTTGGGGGAAAGTTTTCTCTTTGAGTTGGCTAAGGAGGTTTTTTCTGAGTAGCATTTATTGTAGAATCGATTTTTGTTTTTCCACCCTCCTCAGGGTGGCCGAGCCCAAAAGCAGCGGTGAGTTCAACAACCTTAGGAGGCGGACTTCTACGCACCAGACTACTAGCCCCATAGGAATTGACGTTGATGGTAAATTGTGGAGCTTAGCTTATCGCCGCACACACCGCACACCACACACCCACCGACCGACCCCACGGACAGAAGCAAACATACGAAATAATAATCATGGGCCTAAGATTTACTAATAACAATGATATAAGACTTTTGCACAAATGAGTATATAATAAACCTAATGGAAAATTATGTTTGAGTTGTGGGGACGACGACGGCTTCCCCCGGCACTGCAAAGTGCAGACGCAGCAGCCCAGAAGGGCTGGAGAGGGGGTGGCTTTTCTTTTGGGATAACTGTGACGTCAACTGTTCCACCGCAAGCCCATACAATATCTGAGGCGTTTTAAGAGCCACATAATTTATGTGTGCTTGCGGCCGAGGCCAGGCCAAGCAGTTTGCTCTCCGACTTTTCGGGCTGACCGAGATGATTTCGCCGGAGACTTCAATATCTCAACATAATTGATTCGGTCCAAGTGTCTGCGATTTTGCGGCAGCATTTCGGAGAGAAATTGAAATCGCCTCGTCCTCGTCGACTCACCTGCATCCTGCCTGCACGTCCCTCTAAACCTTTTTAATGGATCGGGCTATTAAGGTAGAAATGAATGTGATGGTCGGCCGTATTTACGGTAAGCAATTTAAATTCAATTTAATTAATATGTCTGGCCGCCGGGAGTGGGACTATTTGATGGTCCGATTTCCTAAAAAGCCCGTTTCCCCCATAAAATAAATGAATGGACCGAAAGGGGCTCGTGCTGCCGGTTAGGAATTAACGCCATAAAATAGGCAACACCCAACTAGCCACCCATCCACTTTTGCCATAAAGCTTTAAATTTGTTTTGGAAGCGTGTATATTTTCCGAACGCCACGCCCAGTCGATGGGCGCAAAGGTTTGGCGGTTTGCGGTAAGGTGCACCGAAATATCAGCCAGTCCGCCCAAAAATTGTCAAATGCACAGATACGTGGGGAACACACATTTATGCTGATGCGGTTTAAAAGTTTTTTAATTACATTTGCAGACTCCTCGTTTCTGTCAGTCGCCCCGACAGCCGCGCGGCCGCAGCTCCGCACATTCACAGCCACCTGCATGGCGAAAAATATCCAATTTTCTAGCGCTTTATCATTTATATTTTCTGAGGAAAACAATAACCTCCGAAACCGCATTTTATTTACAATAGGGGCTTTAAATTTCGCAAAGAGCTTGTAGATAAAATCATTTTTCCCTCTCGAAATGATAAACCTCCCAAGGATTTGGCCACAGAAACGAAAATTTGTACAATCCTTTGTAGTTCTTAACGAGTAAGGAAGTAACAATCGAGCTTGCTCGACCGGGATATACCCGG
>JBAMCP010001036.1:0-29314 GCA_037075105.1 Lissocephala sabroskyi
GGAGAAAACCAAAGGACTGGAATCCAACAAGACGAAGGGGGTGTTCCAAAGGGGGGCAACCCCCCCCCCCCCCCCCCCCAATCGTCCCATTCGGCTGTTTGTCTGGCAAGCGAACTGCTCATTCGCTTTTATGGCCCTTGTGTGCATGTGTGTGTGTGTGTGTGTGCGGCGGCTGCATTAGTAAACATTTTGTTGTCAGCGTTCGTCATTTACTCTCTCATCAGGCGGCCGACGTCGTCAGCGTTGCCATCACTGCCCTGGTTGGCATTGCGGCCCCGTTGCTTGGGGCTGGCAATGCCGCTCCGGACAACTCCGTCGGCGGATGTATGTCTGTCTCGCTCGCGCTTACGTGTTCTCACTTGAGCTTTATGCTTTCAAACAAAAGCGAATTTTTAATGGCTTTCTGACTGGAATTAAAAGTGCTTAAAACGTTTGGTCAGCCCATTACCTCGTTCCGGCCTTGCATTTGCACTCAATTTGTGGCCGGCCCGGCCAGAGCAAATTAAGCGACGCCCATAAATTGATTACAATACGCCCACCTGTTTGTTTTTGGGAGGCTTAGGGAGGCCCATAAATCACAGATCCTTTCTACAAAATCAGATTCCTTGTTGCCCGGACAAAACACGAAATCAAAGACAAACAGAAACGGACACGACAAGCTTGGCCGGCGGCAGGCAAGGACCCACAAATGTCTGAAGGAACGACCAAGGGCAATAGAAAAAAACCTCATTTCAAATTATAAACACGAAAGTGTCATTTTGCCCCGCGTGCGTTTTTTTTATATAACAAAAAATGTGAAAATTGGAAAACCTTGCGGAGATTTTACTATTCTGGTTAGTTTCCCCCCCCACCCCTGGCATTTTTTTTGTTGCTCTTATTCGGCAACTTTTTCTGCCATTCGCCCTGCGAGCATCGCCGTCTGCCCTTTACCATTCCCCCCGGCACGTTGACAAAGTGAGTGTTGCGCTGTGACTGCCGCCCCCCGACCGCTGCCAATTTAATTTGCTGCTGCTCTGCTCTGCTCGCCGAGTTGTTGTTGTTTTTTCAGTGCAGTGCTTTCTAAACTTTGTCCGTTATAATCTGCTTATAATAGCAGCGTGTGAGCGAGAGAGAGCGAGCGAGACAGCACAGGTGATAGAAGAGCGACAGTTATTTTTCAGACTTAATTTAAAGTTTCTCTCTTAATTTCGCACGATGATCGAAGAGAGAAAATTAAGCAAAAGCTCTTAATGAACTCTTGTGGGGAAATTGCCAGGCAATTTTCAGAGCCTGCAGGATTTATGAGTGTGGGGCAGGCGAATGTGGGTCAGCGCTGGTTCGATTTTCGGCTTAATCCTGCAGGGATTAATGCATCAACTGTGAGGTGCTTAATGTAATTGAGTCCCATGAGCCAAAGGAAGCGGCCAAGTGAAGTGAAAACGGGCAGTAAATTTTCTTATTTCCCTTTCTCCTGGCCGTGTCTTTGTGAGTTTAAATTATGCTGCTTCCTTTGGCTGTTGATTTAACTTGCATCTCGCCTCATAAATCCTTGTGTTTTCCTTTGGTTGGCCCGCTCTCGTCAGCGGATTTTATAAAAATTCATAACACATCGCCGGCCCCTTTCCGCCACTTGACGTGCCGCCAAGTGGGGCACGCGGCCGCCAAGTTGCACAGTAGCAAAAGGATGTTTTTTTTTGGCAACTGCACTTTCCCTTTGTTAGCCTCATCCAAAGCGTTGTTAATAAAGCGTTAAATTCCCTAATTGTCGATTATCCCTGATCCCAGGAACGAGGCCACGTGCCTGTTGCACGGCCAGCGGAAGTCTTAAACTTTCTGCCACAGGACCTGCACAATTTAAGCTCCGTTCGGGCAGAGGAATTTCCTCCTCACAAAAACACAATACCACTCGAGTGAGCTCACCAAATGCAATAAACGGCCATGGAATGCGGACGAGAGCAACAAAAAAAAAATCATAAACAGCCGAGCGCAGCTCCATTTGAAGTTGGGGAACAAAACATTTCGGGCTGCGGCTCCTTTAAGGATTCGGTGCGGTGGCCTGGCCAGCTGCCAAATTGCTTTGCACTCGGCATTGGCCGGCCTGGGGATTCGGCCCGGGGACGCAAATTTCGAAAGGCGATTCGCTTGTGTTCGCCGCTCGACGGCAATTAAATTTCATTTAACTGAACGACGAAAAAATCACTCCAATGAGCCCCGGGCAATTAACATTATTGAGATGATTTCTGCATGTCAGCGGGGGAGGGGGTGGGGGGCTTACCTGACGGCTGGCATATGATGGGCTGGTGTTGGCTTCCTGCCACGCCCCCTGCTGTCGGGGCAATTCCAAAACTAGCAGACCCCGTCGCCTTTGTGTCTCGTTTCCACGCACACACACACAGTGACACAGTTGTTATTGTTAGCGCTGTGAGTGTGTGTGAGTGCCAGAGGCCGCTTTGCTATTTTTTGTGCTGGCCTGGCGTGTGGGGTTTCTGTAGGCCGCCCACAAGTGTTGCGGTCGAAAGGAGCTGCTTTGTGGGCACACTAGTTTCACTGACAACTCAATTTGCTTGGATTCTTGTTGGATATTTACAAAGAGTCTTTTTTTTCTGCACAACTTTCGGCCATGACAGGGTTACTTTGCAAACTGATCGATAAATTTATGGTTCTTGGTATTTGCATATGGCAATATCGATAAGAGGAATGTCTACCCCGCGAACTGGTTCCATATGCGATCGATTTATTTATCGATTGTCGTCCGTCGCTGAGCATTGCAATTTTGTTGTAAATTAAATTCTTTTAAAGTTGCGAATTTATGTGGAACGACTGCCTGGCCGTGTAAACAAAAGCGCAATTGTTTGATTGCCATTGCACGCGCGTGTGTGTGTGTGCGTCTTTGATTGCGGTGGCCTTTGTGGTAGATTTCTCTTGCCTTGCGATGCGCTACATGGAAAAGTGCGAATCTTATTGGCTATGTAAGAAAATTAGTAAATTACAAATAATTCAGATAAATTCATGTTGCCTGCTTTTGTAGAGTGCCCTTGGTATCACTTAGCTTCTGGTCTACACGTAGGGTGTGTAATTTTCGTTAATTCGTATTGCCCTGTTCTTTTCTCTGGGCGCTGGCAGGCCCTCGAAGTCAATTCAATTTCCGGACTCGCTCAACGCACCAGACACTTCACTTAAACACTCGCTTGCTGGCCCAGCAGCTGCCGGCTGTCAATGTCTTCGACGTCCATTCAAATGATTCCTTGGCTGCCCTCCGTTCGCCTCACTTGGCCATGCCAACTGGCAGCCAATTGGCCCCAATGCTGCCAGGCTGATAGTTTGCGGTCAACTCATTTAAATGACTTGTAATTTTTAAGCCCAGACACCCACACACTTAACCTGAATGCGCCCGGTGGCCCAGCTAGCAGAATTTATAGCCTAACTTCTGGGGCTGCTTGTTGGCTCTTTAAATATTTATAAAAAAAGGATAAAGGAGCCCAGCCAACCACACGCGCTGCTTGCAGCCCTCGAGGCTGTTTATGTGCCCGGAAGTTGCAGGTTTCTTATGATTTTCATGGCTTTTCTTTTGCCCTTTTGTTTCAGATGCACTCGAATCTGTTGATATTCATTTGGCGCCGCAAACTCTCCCTGCTGCTCCTGGCCGCTGGCCTCATTCTCCTGGCCCTCTGGTCCTGGGCCTTCCTCATCGATGCCCCAACGCCGGCCACGGCAATAACTTCACCTCACCCGCCCAGCGAGCGAACCGAAGCGGTGAGTCCCTTCAGCTCCTTTGTCTTTTCTACTCCCCTCATTCCTTATCCTGTGCCCCCCCAGCGGGAGCCCAGCTACATCATCCAGAAGTTAATTGCCCAGGCGAACAGAGTCCTGCGTGCCGAGCGGTTGAAGGAGGGCGGCCCCAGCGAGAGCAGTAAATCAGCACGGTTAGCTCCTGTGATTAGCGAGCGGCGCAAGCAGGCCCCGCTGCCCCTGTCCGACACTTATTTGTTCGAGCAGGAGCGCCTGAAGATCCTGGAGCAGCAGCAGCGCCAGCGCAACGCCGCCATGGAGGACCTGGCCGACGAGGAGCGGCTCATGAGCTCGGCCGAGCGCCAGACTCAATACGAAAAGGATCTGGTCAGGATGGGCGTGCCCGTGGTGGCGGGCATAGGCCCCGAGGGGGCGCGTCCGCCCAGCGAGCGGCTGGTCCACTTGGACCTGAAAGGGGCCCCGCCCAAGCTGAGCTTCCTCAAGCAGCTGCTGCCCATGATCAAGGCCTTGGGGGGGACTGGCCTGCTGGTCGAGTACGAGGACATGTTCCCCTACTCGGGGCCCCTGCAGCAGCTGGCGGCCCTCAATGCCTACAAGGAGGACGAACTGAGGGTAAGTCGTGAAATTTGCTGGGATTTTCCTGACTTCTTCCCCGGCAGGACTTCCTGGAAACGGCCGCCTTGCATGGCCTCAGCGTGATGCCTTTGGTGCAGACCTTTGGCCACCTGGAATTCGCCCTGAAACTGGCGGACTTCCAGGAGCTGCGGGAGATCCCCGAGAGCCCTCAATCTATCTGCCCCAGTCAGCCTCAGACGCAGACTCTCCTCGAGCTGATGATCTCGCAGATTGTGGAGTTCCATTTGCGCCCGGCCAACGGCTCAGCTGCCCCCGAGCTGCCCACCAAGATCACCCATCTGCACATCGGCTGCGATGAGGTCCAGGGGCTGGGGCAGTGCCCCCGCTGCCGGCATCGCATGCGCAGTGAACTCTTCCTGACCCACGTCATCGGCCTGGCCCATTTCGTGCGCCAGCGTTGGCCGCAGCTCCACGTGGTCATCTGGGACGACATGCTGCGCTCGATGACTCTGAGCGAGATGCTCAACTCGCAGATCGGCAACTACGTGGAGCCCATGGTCTGGGTCTATGCCAGCGACATCTACCGCTTCATCCAGCCCCAGCTGTGGGACATGTACGCCAAGGTCTTCCCCAGCGCCTGGGCCGCCTCGGCCTTTAAAGGAGCCTTCGGCGAGCGGCTGCTGGTGCCGCCGCTGCAGCGCCACTTGGAGAACAACCTGCGCTGGCTGGCGGTGATCAACAAGGAGGGCGGACGCTTTGTCAAGGGGCTGCGCGGGCTGGCGCTCACCGGCTGGCAGCGGTACGATCACTTCGCTGTTCTGTGCGAGCTGCTGCCGGTGTCGGTGCCCAGCCTGATCACCTCGCTGTCCACGGTGGCCAAGGGATACTTCAGCACGAATCCGCGGGACAGTGAGCTGCTGCGCGCCCTGCAGTGTGTCTTCCAGCCGGACAGCCGCCGCTCGGGGCATCCTTGGCTGGAATTACACCCCAATGCCCATCACAGCCAGTTGTTTGTTGTGTGCAACTATCCGGGGCATTTGGTGTTCAAGTTTGTGCTGCGGCTGTTCGACAAGCTGCTGGAGATGAATGCTTACCTCCAGCAGACCAAGGACCAGAGCGCCTGGCTGTCGGACTACAACGTCCGGCACAACTTCAGTTCGCCGCAGAGGATCCACGAACTCGTGGGCCAGACGCCTCGCCTGATCGACGAGATGATGGCGATCATTCGGGAGGGCCAGCAGCTGCTGTTGGAAATCTATGATGAGCATACTGTGGGTGAGTTTATTGAGCAGCATATTTACCCCACGGTGGTGGCTCTAAAAGGACAATTAGCCAGCGGTACTGAGCTCTTCCAGCGGCGCACGTGGCCCCAGCGACCGCTGCCGGCTCTCATGCAGGACTTGGATTTGGGCCTCCACAATGCCTAAAGTATTTCAATAATCGATTACTCTCGAGAGTATTGTGAAAGACTTTTCCATAAATAAAGCATGCATTTAAAATCTCAAACTAATCTTAAAAATTTCCAACGCGCGGCATTGCGAGCTTGAAATTCAAACGCGCGCCATTTTTATTACCGTTTCAAGCTTGAAATCGAAACGCCGCCATTTTGATTACCGTTTCAAGCTTGAAATCGAAGCGCCGCCATTTGCATTCCCGTTTCAAGCTTGAATTTCAAACGCCCGCCACGTGCCTCACCGTTTCGAGCTTGGAATTTGATTATGGCGCCCGCTATTCCCCCGCGGGTGGCAACGCCGGCTAAAGCTTTTCGCAGCCAAGCTACGCACCGGCACCAAAAAGGACAATGACGTCGACTGAGCGACTCAGCGGCCAGCGAAAAAGAAAAAAACACATGTGCGCAAAATCAATGAAAGTTCTCGGCTTCGTTTTTGTTGCACAATTTTCAACATTACCGTTCCCACTGTCATTCCGGCCACCGATTACGCGACTTTAAAACGTCATCAACCGCGCTTCCGCCAGGATAACTGTAAACTTGCCGACACAGAAAAAAACTTTAGCTAATTTGTAAGGAATTTCGTACTCACCGCCGGTTGGGGGTGGGGAAAACTCGGCCTGTTTAAAGCGGAAAATGGGCATCACAGAGACGCCGAAAATGGCAAACTCAGCGGCAGCAACGATCGCCAGCGGGGGCGTGGCCGGCGCCAAGGACCCAGAAACCAAACAGCTCTTCTCCCTGGACACTTTCCGGGAGCTCTTCAAGCCCCAAAACGTGGAAATCGATGACCTCGAGGTGAGCTTGGAAATTCTTTCCCCTGACCACCGTTGATAACGAGTCCTTCCAGCTGGCGGCTGCCTCCGACCGCGGGGACAACTACACGGCCCTTTTGTACCGCATCAAGCTGAGCGGGCGCAAGGACGAAACACACAAATGGGAATTGAATGTGATTTGCAAGGCGCTGCCCGAGAATCTCGTGCGCCGCGAGGCCTACAAATCCGACAAACTTTTCCGGTGAGTTGGGCCAAAGAAAAGTAGAGAAATATCCTTTGAACTGTATTTGATCCTGGCCAGGAACGAGGTGGAGTTCTACACGACCATCATGCCGGAGCTGCTGAGGTTCCAGGCCAGCAAAATCGAGTCGGGCGCTGCTGTCTTCGATTCCATTCCCAAGTGCTACTCGGCCAAGGACGACCTGCTGGTGATGGGTGAGCAGTCCTTCGAAGGATCTACCGCCATCCACTAATTGCTTGTGTTTCCTTAGAGGACCTACGCCTGCGCGGGTTCCAGATGCCGGACCGCCTCAAAGGTCTCAGCCTGGAGGAAACCCAGGCGGTCCTTTTCAAGCTCGCCCAGTTCCACGCCCTCAGCCTGGCGTATAAATTTGAGCACCCGCAGGAGTTCGCCCAGATGTGCAGCCTGGTGAGCGAGGGCATCTTCTGCCAGGACAACGAGAGTTGGTACAAAAACTACTATGACCGCCTCACCAAGAACGCCTGCTCCATGGTGGCCGACGTCCTGCCCCCCGACTCCAAGTACGTCCAGGCCATGCGCGACTTCGCCGCCAGCTCGTCCTTCTTCGGCCAGATGGTGGGCCTGGTCAGCGCCGAGTCCCCGCTGGCGGCCATTTGCCATGGCGACTGCTGGATCAACAACTTCCTCTTCCGCTACGAAGCCGCCGGCGAGGCGCCCGCCGTGCCCGACGTGGCGCTCGTGGACTTCCAGCTGATCCGCTTCAGCTCCATCACCATGGACGTGGCCAACCTGCTCTACTGCTGCACCACCAAGCAGCTCAGGAGCTCTCACCTGGAGCGCCTGGTCGGGGAGTACACGCGGGAGCTGTACCGCTGGCTGGGGGTCCTGTGTTCGCCGGCGGCTTTGCCGGATTTCTGCGAGAGTCTGGAGACCTTCCAGGCTTTGTATGGCAGCGAGATGAAGTCCTTTGGCCGGTTTGCCTTGGGCCTGGCCCTGGACATTATACCCATAAGCACGTGTGCCTCGGAGGATGCGCCGGACTTGTACTTGAGCCGCGGCGACGAGGTCGCCGAGAAGGAGGAGCACGGCGCGCCCGAGCTCAACTTTCCGCCCAACGATCTGTGCCGCCAGAAGCTGGCCGAGATCCTCATCGACATGGTCGACGGCCAGATGCTCTAGGCGGACGCTCGGCCGGCTCAGATCGCCGTGGGTCCTACAAAACTCTAGGGGAATCTATAAAGGACGAGAGTGTGTGTGTCTGCCGATTTGTAGCTTCCGTTTAAAATTTGTTTATACAGAAAAGCAATCAGAAATAAAACATTCAATAGTCCGCCTTGGCGGTCCACGTGTCCTTGGTGGCGTGGACTCCTTTGTCGCAGTTGTTGCGCAGAAACCTCAAGCCTGCCTCGATGGATCTTTCCAGCTCGTCCTGGGATTTCTGAGGCGTCTCGGGGGCCTCACCAAGCGCTGGGGGTTCCTCTTCCTTTTGATTGACCTCGTCCTCGGGGCCTTGGTAGTTGCGGCGCTGGAATTGCTTAGTCCTTTTGGTGGAGTGGAACATCACGAACTCCTGGTCTTGCTCCAGGACCGGCGGTGGGGGCAGGCTGGTGAAGTTGGAGCGCTTGGGTGGCGGCTCCTCGGGCAGGGGAGCAAACTCGGCCGGGCGCAGGGCGCGCTGCTTTTCGTTCCACTGCTCCTGGGACATGGGCAGGCGCTCGGCCCTGTACTGCCATTCCTTGGCTGGCTCCTCAACTCCCGCCTCCTTGGTGGGTTCCACAGTTTTATCCTTGTCCCAGTCCCGCACGTGGTCCTTGCGCAGCTCGGCGCGCTCTTTTTCCGCGGCCTCTCGCTTCTCTTGGATGGCCTTTTCCCACTCCTCGCGCTCCTGCTTGTACTCGTCCTCGGTGGCCGTCTCCTCCTTCTTCTTGCGCTGCTCCTCCAGGTCGTGGTCCTCCCTGCTGAGCGGGGGCAGGCCCTTGCGAGCCCTCACGCGGTTGGTGGCCGCCCAGACCCGCGTGGCTATGTCGTCTTCGCGCTTGGCGAGCATTTCTTCCCGGGCGGTTTGTTCGTTTTTGGTTTCGTTGCGGGCCTCGAGGAGCTCCTTCTGCTGCTGCTTGCGTTCCTCGGCATCGGTGGAGAAGGCGTAGTAGCCGACGCCGTGGGTGCGGGCCTCGTCGAAGAAGACGTCCTGGTAGTGGACGCTGTTCTTCTCGTAGTTCTCTTGCTCCTGGCGCTCCCATTTCAGGCGCTGCTCGTCGTGCTTCGTCATGGTGGAGAGATTGTCGCTGAAGACGCTCTCCGTGGGTCGTGGGCCGTAGCCGGGCTCCTCGTCGCTGTTGTTGCTGTCGTGGCGGGGCCGCGAGCCTTGGGTGTCTATCATCCAGTTGGCCTTGGTCTGGTCCAGGCGCTCGGGCATGCTGTCGGCCAGGAGTTGGTCTTTGCGCTTGGCCTCGGCCAGCTCCTTGCGCAGGCATTTGCGGGTGCGCCCCAGGCAGTCAGTGTACTCGACCTCGTCCTCGTCGTCGCTGTCGGAGCTGTCGCTACTTACGGCTTTGGGTTCGGGGCTGTGCCTGGCGGGGGGATCCTCCTCTTGGCGCTTGCGATTGAACATGACCAGGCAATTGTCGTCGGAGTTGAGGCTGCCGCCGGTGCGGGTCATGCGGTCGTAGAACTTGCTCTTTGCTTCGAGGATGCGCTTGGACTTTTCTAGCTGGGCGTAGTCCTCAGCCTCGTAGATTTTAATGCCTTCGCTTTCGTTGTGGCTGAGTTCCTTGTAGTCCTGGTCGTTGGGTTTCTTTAGTTTTTTGGCTTTTCTGTGTTGTTTTTCAGCGGTCTCTGCGGCCTTGGTTTTCTTGACCTCTTGCTGTTTGCGCAACAGCTCAGCCTTTAAGCTGAACAGTGACGATAAGTTTACGTTTATTACTTTGTTAGGATCGTTCATTTTAATAAATTTCTTTTAAAGCTTTTCTTTTGTTTGTCGAAAGAAGAAGAGCGGTAGAACAGCTGTTGAGAACTTAGGGATGCCTTCGGATATTTATCGATTCCGATAGCTAGAAGAGATGCATTCTGATATTTACCGAAAGTTCCTATCGGCTGTTCGCGTATTTCTTACTTGTTGTTAAATTTATAATGTCTGAGGAATTTCGTGAAGTATCTGGCAGAAAAGAAGCGCGGAACTGTCTGAACCGTCGGAACCGCGTCAAGTCCGAGAGCAATTATCAAAACGACTGCTCCGATGTGTATATAGACAAATTCAGAGAGTAACAACAATCCACTAAAAAAACCCAATTTGGAAATCGAATTGTAATTAATGTCAATTTTTTAGACTCATCGAAAGCCTCTGCGAGGAAATGAGGAAGTGCGACTACTTTCTCCGGGCCATGGAAACACTCCAAAAGGAACTGGAAGCCTCTGAAAAGCCACTCCAGCGCATCGTCTGCCTCGGCCTGGGCTCATTCACCAGCAGCTACCAGGCCCTAAACCAAATCTCCTTTATATTGAGTGCCCAGCGCCACTACAAAATCAAGGAGGCCTTGTACTTTGATCCCGTCTTCAACGACAGCGAGAAGCAGCTCATCAAGCACTTCGACGGAGACATCATGGACAGGGACTGCCGCGGCCAGCACGAGGCCGACGTGCCCACGCTTTACTACCTTCCCCATTGTCCGTACACCTTGACGCACAATCTGCTCCACAAGAACTGGAGCCCGGAGAGTTTGCCCAACATCTTCCTCATTTCGAATAGTTTCGAAACCGTAAACCTCCACCGGAGTCTTAATAGAAGGAACCTTCCCGCTCTTGACCACATAACCAAGGTCGTCGACTACTACACGGAGATTCCGCTCGAAGACGATTACAAGCACCGCAACGTGTTCAACGACTTGTCCCTGCACGTGTTCCACGCCAAGGACTTGCCCCCGCCAGACAACCAAGCATTTTGGGAGCTTTGTTCGCTCCTTCAAGTGGATGAGGAGTTTGCCTCGGCGGTGGCAGAGCTCAAAGCCGAAGTACAAGCCGAAGCAAAAGCCGCCGCCCAAGCGTCCTTAAATAATTTATAATTTAGTTAATTAAAGAGTTTTTCTTTTGTACTTATCAGAGGACCATGAATTTGTCCATGGCCTCCTGCTCTTTGGTGGCCTTTTGGGCTGCGTTCCGTTTGCGCAAGCCGGCCCGCATCCTTTGCATCTTCTTGTGGTTCTTCCTCTGCTCGATGTTCCTCTTCTGCTCCCTCACCATGCCTCGGGTCAGCACCGGCGGAGCTTCCTTGACGGCCTTCACCCTCCGCTTGACTCCCTTCTTGTTGGCCGGAAAGGCACACGGCAGGATCTGCTGCTCTTCATGCAAGCGACCGCAAAGTCTCGCTGACACTGGCAGCCAGCAGGCATTCTTCCGGCTGAGGAAACTAAACTCGCTGGGCTCGGCATTTAGAATGTCGTACAAATTGAAGCTCTTCGGCCCCGCAACGGGAGTGGGCACGCACAGGAGCAGCTTCTGCGGGAACTTGGGGTTAAAGCGCAGCAAATACTTTCCATCGCTCAGGCTGAGCGGCAGCTTCATCCATTCGTAGAGATTCGCCAGCAGCTGCGCCATGCAAACGCCGTAGTGCTGCTTCAGTTCCTTCTCCAAGATCTCAACGGTGAACTGCTCCTCCAGCAGCGGGGCAAAGTCGCCCAAGGATATGCGCGTGCAGTGGCCAGTGGGGGCCTCCAGCAGCTTCAGCTGGAACCAGGCGCTGAGCAGCTCGTACTTCGTCATAATCTCGCAGCCGCACTCCGGCTTGCTCTCCAGCTTGATGAAGTGGCAGCCCACGCGCTCCTCGGCCTTTTCGTCCTGCACTGCGGGCAGCTGCAGGCTGGTAAAGAAAATGCTCTCATTTTCCGAGTCCTCCGCCTGGCGGAGCTGCCACTTCACCAAGGTCTGGTTCACCCGGAAGTATTCATAGCGGGAGCTCTGGTCATCCACGGGCAGGACTTTGTAGCTGAGGTCCTCGTCCACATCTGGGGTAGGGGATTCCCTGCTGGGGACTTCTGGCACTGGGAAGACGCAGTTGCTGAAGAATTCCAGCCATTTGTGCTGGCTGGAGGGCTCGGCGCTGAAGGCCTGGTAGGAGCGGGTGACCAGCTCGTTGTTTGTGTGCCAGCCGCACTGGCGCGCGGGGAAGGGCTCATGGAACTCAATGAACTTGTTGGATTGGCCTTTGGAGGGGCCCACCTGGAGGAACATTTCCGTGGGCAGGTCCACGTAGTCGCCGGGCGTAAGCAGCAGGAGCAGCGACTTCAGGGGCATCACAAAAGTATTGGAGCGTTGGTCTAAGCAGTCGTGGGTGAAATCTGGCTGGGCTGGACGGCGGGATGAATGGCGGGCCAGACAGACACGCAGGCTGGCCAGCTCGTTGGCTGGAATGGCCACTTCGGGCAGCCAACGCACGCGGCCCACTCGCTTCACCAGCTCGACGTTCTGTATGCTGGCCGAGTTGGGACTTTTGATACGGATATGCGGCAGGCCGGAGAGCACCAGGTAGTCCGTGTTGGGCAGGGTGGGGGCCAGCAAGTTCAACTCCTCCGAGTACCAGCGCTGGTAGAGCTCCGCCAGGGCCCTCATGGGGGCGAACAGGACGGCCTTCTGGGCTTGGGCGTATTCGTGGATCTGCTGCTTGACCAGTTCCGCTTCCGCCTGGCGTTTGTCCTCGGACTGCTGTAGAGCCAGGGAGTCCTGCTCGTCGGGGGGCTCGTTGCGCTGGCGGGCTATCAGGGCGCGCAGGCAGGCGCTGTGCTCGGCGCTGCCCAGGGTGGATGCTCGCTTGGAGGCATTGGGAAATGGCTGGATCGGCTGCACTTTTCTATGGTCACGTAAGGGCTGTAAAACCTCCTTGCCAGTGCGAGGATCTGTCGGGTTATTCTGTCGGTAGGACTTGAAAACGGGCGAAGGCTCTGGCAGTTCCTTTTTCAGCTGCGCAGGGTCCACTTCGTTGAGGAGGCTGAACAGGGTGTCGTCGGCATCCTCGAATGTGCTCTTGAAGGTCTTGAACGAGGGCTGATTGTGAAATGTGTTTGGGCGGCGGCTGTTTGGAAAGCTGCAAGACAGCCGGCCATTTACGTCGAGGCCTTCCTGCTGCATTTTGTTTGTCTGGTTTTGTGCGCGGAGATTTCGATAAGCGCGCAGAGCAACCATCCAGCAACCGATAGACTGCAGATATAATCGATACCCCAGGCGATAAAATTTAAATATCTGTTTTTAATACGCGTGATTTTAATTGATACATTAAAATAAATTAACTAACTTAAAGCAGCGGATTTGCGGGTCATTAGGCTTTTAATGGCCTTAATTAAATCATGGCTGGCTATAAAATCTGAGGTGAATCGAGACCGCGGCCCACTAGGATTTTGTAGGCTGGGCCATGAAAACCTTAGGATATTCGATTTTATTGTTTTCGGTAAGAAACTTACCAAGTCCTTGGAAGTTTTTAAAATTCTCTTTGCAGCTGCCTGCTTTGATAAGCGGAGCCTTTAACTACACAAGTTGCGATCAGGCCAAGAAGCCTAAAATGGTAGGACAAGTGGCAAATTATTAGGAGTGTCCTTTCATTTATAGTTTCCTTTAAATCCAAGTTGGCCTCTTGCTGCAATGTGCCCAGAGATGACCGGGTAATTAAGAGCTGTCGGAGGACTTTGCTAGGACAAAATGCCACCACCACCAACAATGGGGACACTCGCAACCTTAAAACGGATAAGGTGGCCCTCCATGCTGTGAGTTTTTGACCTCCAGAAGATTCTGTTAATCCAAATAAATTTATATTTATATTAAGTGCCTGGCCGAATGCGTTTTCAAGACCCGAGGATATTTCCAAGCGAATGGTTCGCCGGACTTGGCCGTAATTCAAAGGGATTTGCAGCTGCGCTATCGAAATGAGCCCGCCATCTCGCAATTGATGCAGAATGGTTTGAATTCCTGCGCTAAATCAGGTAAATTAAGGGATCTTTATAATTTAATTAGGAATTAATACGTTTTGCCAGCTCAAAAGCGGGCCGAGCAGTACCAGTGGCTGCACACCAAAGGAGAATGTGACTATTTTCCGGCCACCCTGCTGGCCTGTATGATGGAGCAAGTCTACGAAAACTGTCCGGCGGCCAAGTGGAAGAACACGCCGGACTGCCAATCAATGCGGAAATACTTAATTGCCTGTGACGATGTGAATGCCAAGCATCAAAACTGAAATAAATAAATTTCCAACAGCTGTTATTTTAATGAGGTCGATTTAAATTTAAGCGCCGCGATAGTCATTAAATACCCGATAAAACTTATCGATTATTCGGGGCATCATTTTTTTTGTTGTGGTCGAGAAAAACTGGAAATATTTAGTTAAAAAGCATGAATGACGGTGAGAAAGCCATAAAACCTACTAAATTAATTAATTACCATTATATTACTTCTGTAGAGGATATTATAAAGCAGCGGCTGCTGATAGACGGCGACGGCACCGGCGAGGACCGGCGTCTCAATATGCTCCAAAAACAATTCCTGAAATGGGCGAACTCCAAAAACGAGTCGCCGGAAACAAAGTAAGAATAATTAGCTTAAACAACTAAATAAATCTAATTGCTTACGTTTCACGCAGCCAGGTGCTGTTCGAGCGCCTCATGGCCCAATTCGCCCAGTGCAAGTTCGCGGCTCTGAAAAATGTGCACACACTCAAGATGATCAAAGAGGAGCGAGAGAATTACAAGAAATTGGGTGACAGGCACTTGGAAAGCATTGAGCTGGCTAAAGAGGAGATCGAGGCCAGTAAAAAGGAGCTCATCATAGCCAAGCAAATACGCAAAAACAAAATGGAATACGATTTGCTGGCCTCGCTCATCGAAGAGCAGCCGGACCGCCGGGAGACCGAGAAGAAAATCGAAGCCATCAAGAAAGAAATTGACCACCTCATACAGAAGAAATTAAAGCTCGATCGGGCCTTCCAGAAGCGTCGAAACGACTTCACCCTGCTCATGTACACAATCCACGAGCTCGAACAGCAGCTGGAGGGCGGCTCGTCCTTGTCCTCCTCCTCGTCGTCGAGCGAAAGCGACGACAAGTCCGAGCCCGACCTGGACGACAACAATGGCATCATGGAAGTGAGTGACGAGGATACCGATGAGCTGAATATATCCGCCAAGTTCGAAAACGGTCGCGGCGGGCTCAAGGGTTTTCCCTCCGTGTCCACCGAGGACTCCAAGGAACGCATGTCCATCGAAGAGGACGCTGTCCTGGAGCTCAGCATCGACAAAGACGAACACGATGTGGCAGTCATTGAATGAGATCATTAAAAACAATCCATCCTATAAAAAGTTTAATTTCTACTCATTGCAAACTTGGAACTTCATCTTGGCCAGCTCCCCCAGGCCGCACTCGATTTCGTCGCCGGCCTTGAACACATCGGAGCCGTGTGGAGTGCCCGTGAGGATCAAATCATTCGGCTCCAGCGTCATGTACTTCGAGACGTAGGAAATAATGTCCGGAATCTTGAACACCAAATCGGCCGTGCAGCCTTTTTGCTTTGTCTCGCCGTTGACGGTCAGCCACAGGGGCAGGGCATGAGGATCGTCGACGTCGTCGTATGGGATAAACCGCGAGACCGGTGTGGCCGTGTCAAAGCCTTTGCCCAAGGTCCAAGATCCTCCAGAAGCACGAGCCGCAGTCTGAAAAGAGTAACCGAAAGAATGAGATGATCCACTTAATCAAACGACTGAAAGACCTCACCAGATTGCACTGGGCGGTTAAGTCAAGCGCCAGGCAGTAGCCGGCCAAGAATTTCATGGCATCGGATTTGGAGACGTGCTTGCATTTGGCGCCCATGACCACGCCCAGCTCCACTTCGTAGGCCACTTTGGTGAAGACCTTGGGCAGCTGCAGAGAAGGTTACGTAAATGGGGATTTCGTGTCTAAACCTGCAGCACTCACGAGAATCGGGTGTCCTTCGCGCAGATAGGATGTAGTCGGCTTAAGGAACACCGTGGGAACGGTGGGCACCGGCACGTTGCGGGCCTTGACCGCATCCCTGTTTGACAGACAGACGGCTTATTACTTGATCTCCTGTTAAGGCTTAGGGGAATTTACATATAGTTGAGGGCAACGCCTATGATTTTCTTGCCATTGCACATGAAATTAGCCATGTCTTGGTTGCGCTCGCAGGCCATGAGGAGTTTGAGTGACAGGCGCACCACTGGGAAAGTCGAGAAAAACAAATTTTAAAAGAAAGAAGCTCGGGGGGGAATTTTGAAATGTGTGAAGAACAACAGTAGTTGTGAGAGATTGAAAGTGATCTTTCGCTTACTTGTGCGTTTTAGTTGAATTAATATCAATTGGAGCCGAAGGTTATCAAGCGTCGCCCTCTGCGCAACCAAAAAAGTTATTTATATATATTTGTTTTTGTTTTTCTGTCTTGTTCTTCCCGTCCCAGGCGCGTATTTTAAATCCGCTCAACATGATAAACAGAAATCAGCTGTTGCCAGGGTAGTAGCTGGCCTGCGACTGCGGAGCAACTCTGGCCAGGGTTGCTTTTATAGGCGATACATGGTGTTGAGAAATTCACCACACCGAGGTGAGTTTTCCGTGGTGAGTTTTCAATGGCGCTATCGATATGCTTGTGAGCAACCCTTAAGTCGAAAGTGTGGAGTGATCCATGCGATTCGCGGAATAAATTATTTATGAAAAGTTCGTGTGCACTTGCGGGCAATCGCACATCGTAAACAATTAACGTATGCTGAACCAACAAAGACCAAGTGAAGAACAAGCCATTAGTGCAAATAATGACTCTTAAAGCAAAGGAACAGATTACATTGGCGCATTGCTGGCACCAGTAACGCGCGGCGTGGTGAAAAAAGTGCAAACGGGAGAGAAAGCATTGCAAGCAACACCACGGCAACGCGAACAAACGGGACAGCGCTAACGTCGCCACCCCTGAAAGAAGAGAGTTGTTCGAATCTCAACGAAATTGTAATTTTCTTGCACTTAAGACACATAATACTTAATTAATTACTCAAATATCCGTGCGCCCCCCTCACCCATCGCCCACACCCCCCCTACACAGCCTAATTTAAATAAAATTCAACAAAAAACCCAACCAGCCAGCTACGAACTACAAGTCAACAGCACCAGCCAGCACACAATGATGAAAATGGAGACTGACAAAATTATGGATGAGACCAACTCCAATAATGCACAAGCTGTAAGTAAACCAAGAGCACCGAGATTAAATCACCAGTCGCATTTAGAAATCGAGACTGATTAATAACCCAGAGCAGCGCACAGATTCGTAATAAATCGTTCAAGGTATCTAAAACACACACACACACACGCATGCAGCTGTGTGTGTGTGCCGTGCACTTCTATTAATTTCGGCCATTCGACCTTAAACTTTTTTCTCGTTTCATTTCTTATCGTTGGCTTGTGGAAAGGAAAGCCTTTAAAATATAATTAATGCCGAGTTCAGCCGATCGTCAGCCTTGTGGGCAAGTTCATTTGCCTTTGGAATCTGTTTCGCTGAATATCTCTGGCCTGATGGGCGTGATAACGAAGGTCGCCGAATTACGAAAAAGCCATTTCGGTTTCGTTTTCTGCGCCAAAATGTTTGTTTCGGCCGAGTTTGCGGCAATTGTTAGCCGCACAGGCTTATAAAAGCTTAAGGCGCTTGAGTCATCTCTAATTAACTTGGCCTTGGCCAGCAGCACCGAAAATCGAATATCGGAATCGAAATTCATGTTTGGATATTTATAAATACTCGAAAGGTGTCGATAAATTCCGATAATGCTCGATTCTGAAGGGGATGCCAATCGGACGAGGTCAGCACCCAAAACCCGTTTCGTTCAGGAACCGCGAATGAAAATCGTTTTGGAAAAACTGCCAACGCAAATAAAAAATACGCACGCAGTTTTTTTTTATAATATAAACATAAATATGCGCACCTACAAGGTTTAAAGGCCCCCTCCCCTGGCCAGTTTCCTTGGCAGTTAACTTAATTAAACAAATCAAGTTTAATTGAATTTGCAGTTTCGTAGGACGAAGCGTGAATCAGGGACTTTTCTGATTTATGAATGGGTTCGGGGTCAGCCAACCTAACCAGTTTATTTTTATGATTCTGTTTTGTTTTCCAATCACTTTCGCGCTAAATTTAAAGTGGAGAGAAAACCGAAGCTTAGCCACTCCCCCCACCCCTCGCCGCGACTCTTACTTAACGGGATTGCACAACCAGCGGCCGTTATAATCGTCGTCCGTCGCCATTTTTCATTTTTAAGTTGGAAGCACTTATGACATTTTTACGAGCCCTTGCCCTTTCGCCCAGTGGAGCTTAAAAAAAAAACGCAAATTGAATTTGACTTATTGCAGTTCACGACCACAAAGCTTTATGATCCTGTCCGCAAGAAAGAATCCTCGCCCGCCCACCAAATGGAACGCGACATTTGCTTCCAGTACTTCACCCAATGGAGCGAGGCCGGCCAAGTGGACTTCGTGGAGCAGCTGCTCTCCCGCATGTGCCACTATCAGCACGGACAGATCAACGCCTACCTGAAGCCGATGCTCCAACGGGACTTCATCACCCTGCTGCCAAGTAAGTTAATTCTAATATTTCGTCATTGCTATTTCGATTTAAACAAAACATAATCAGTTTAAACGTGACTAAGAAAAACTGAAACCCAAGAACGAGGGAAGGTCGGACAGACGGTTGGTCAGACGAACTGAGTGTGTGTGTGTGTGTGTGTGTGCGTTGCCGTGCAACTGTTTGGGGTTTCTTGTTTGCCTGTTGACTCGAAAGGTCATTGCTTCCATTAAACGTGTGTGTGTGTTTATGTGTGTGTGTGTGTTGTTGCCCGGAACCAAAAGAAGAACAAAAAAAACCCAAAACACACGCATAGTAATCGTCACCGCTGCCGATAAAAATATTAAAGAGAACTGATAACTTAGCTCTCGATAATATCAAAGTCGAGAGGGTTTCAAAACGACAACTCTGCTTTCGATAATATTAAAGTCGAGAACGTTTCAAAACGATAATTACGCTTTCGATAATATTAAAGTCGAGTACTTTAAAAGCGATAACTTTTCTTTCGATTTCGATGCACGCCCGCCGTTTGACATTTTGAACTTGAAGAGGCGCCGCCGCCTCCGCCAAAGAAGCCTCGTCATTGTCTATTTGCATTTTTAATGCAGCGGCGACGGCGCCACCCAAGCAGACGACGCACACAGGCACCCTCGCCTCGTCTATAAGTAGCTTGGGTGTGGGGCAGGCACATTTTTAATTGTGTTTGGCAGCGCAGGCACTTCAGACTACCGAGCCCATCCCGTTCGTCTGTCTAATCGTATTTTGCCGTTTGCAGAAAAAGGTCTGGATCACATTGCGGAAAATATTTTGTCTTACCTGGACGCCGATTCGCTCAAGTCTGCCGAACTGGTGTGCAAGGAATGGCTGCGGGTCATCTCGGAGGGAATGTTGTGGAAGAAGCTGATCGAGCGCAAGGTCCGCACAGATTCGCTGTGGCGCGGCCTGGCCGAGCGCAGGAACTGGATGCAATATCTCTTCAAGCCGCGGCCGGGCCAGACCCAGCGACCGCACTCATTCCATCGTGAACTCTTTCCCAAGATCATGAACGTAAGCATCGACCAAGGACCAAGGCAAACAGGCTACTCAATCCATTCCTTTGTTTTTCCAACAGGACATCGATAGCATAGAGAACAATTGGCGCACCGGCAGACACATGCTGCGCCGCATCAACTGTCGCTCGGAGAACTCCAAGGGTGTCTATTGCCTGCAATACGATGACGGGAAAATTGTATCTGGCCTAAGGGACAATACGATCAAGATCTGGGATCGCACGGATCTCCAGTGCGTTAAGGTCTGTCTGGCAGTCTTTGCGTCTTCAACAAACCCTAAAGAATCTGTCTTGCTTTTTGTTTTAGACTCTCATTGGGCACACGGGATCGGTGCTGTGCCTGCAGTACGACGACAAGGTCATTATCAGCGGCTCGTCGGACTCCACGGTGCGTGTGTGGGACGTGAACACGGGCGAGATGGTCAACACTCTGATTCACCACTGCGAGGCGGTGCTGCATTTGCGCTTCAACAATGGAATGATGGTTACCTGCTCGAAGGACCGCTCGATTGCCGTCTGGGACATGACCTCGCCCAGCGAGATTACCCTGCGCCGCGTGCTCGTCGGCCACCGGGCCGCCGTCAATGTGGTCGACTTCGACGAGAAGTACATTGTGTCCGCCAGCGGGGACCGCACCATCAAGGTCTGGTCCACCTCAAGCTGTGAATTCGTTCGCACTCTCAACGGCCACAAGCGTGGCATTGCCTGCTTGCAATATCGTGATCGCCTGGTGGTCAGCGGCAGCTCCGACAATTCCATTAGGTAACCGCTCGGCCGTAATTACAGTTTTTATTTTTTTAATTTGCCGTTTTCCTGTAGACTCTGGGATATCGAGTGCGGCGCCTGCCTGCGGGTCCTGGAGGGCCACGAGGAGCTCGTGCGTTGCATACGTTTCGATACTAAACGCATTGTCAGCGGTGCCTACGACGGCAAAATCAAAGTGTGGGATCTCGTTGCCGCCCTCGACCCCCGCGCTGCCTCCAATACGCTGTGCCTGAATACACTTGTGGTAAGGATGATCCGACAGGCCCTGCCACGCGGTAGGGGACGGGCGGGCGGCCAGACAGACGGTCGGCTAGCTTGAAATTCTTTTGTGTAGGAGTTTTTAAAGCAAGTTTAATACTCACCAAGCTCTTAAGAATTTAAATTCAGCCTTCAACGCCAATTGGCAGATTTTTTTGTTCTTCCTCTTTTTTTTTCGCACCCTTCCAAATTTTACTCCATTCAAAGTTTCTTTTGCAAACACTGCAAGTTATTTTTCTCTGCAGATTTGTTAAGTTCCCGTGTCCGTGAGTTAATTGTGTTTTTTTATTTTCCGCACTATTAGATTTTGTCATTTAAGTCAGTGCAAATTCGAGTAATTAATTTTAAACCAACTCCGATCAGCTGTTTGCGAGCACTTCGATAGGAACTGGCAGCTTTGCAATAAGATATGCGAGTTATCGATAAGCGCGTGTGTTTTGAATTTGCCGCCCAAACGATTTGCTCTAATCCGTTTCGATTGTTTTTTGCAGGAACACACTGGACGCGTTTTCCGATTGCAATTTGATGAATTCCAAATTGTGAGCAGCTCACATGATGATACAATTTTGATATGGGACTTTCTAAATTTCACGCCCAATGAGACCCGCGCCGGTCGCACACCATCACGTAAGTCGTCTACAAATATAAAATAATTTTATTTAACACCTTTCACTTCGCTTTTTGCTTCCCCCAACAGCCGCCCTAATGGAACATTAACATTTTGTACAAATGCAGCTACGCAATTTGCAGCTACATTCCTCAACAGATGGTGATGAAAACGAAGCAGATGATGGTGATGAATACGAAATCGAAGATGAAGAAGAAGGCGCTGTCGGTGGAGCCGAACCGAATCCCTCACAGTTTGCTCATATGAACAATGAGAATGTCAACGATGAAGAAACCCTTGAATCAGAACCCCTAATACTTCCCGACAACGATGATGATGATGAAGAAGAAATATTCAAAGATATTTAGCCGAACCGTTTTGAGACTCGTCTACTCTAAAATAGAAAGCAGAAAACAGCAGCCCATTCTACCCAAATCACAGCGATCTCCTAGGCAAACCCACACTCACTCATACGTCTCCAGCGGATGCAAATGCCCATGAATTAATGAAGTAATCCAATAAACGCAGGATGATCAATATTTTTGCAATACCGGCTGTTCGAGAAGTCAACTAAAAAAGCAAAAACAAGAAGAAAAAAACAACCATTATATGTAAATTAGTTAACTAGGCAGAAATCACGCATTAATATTTAATAGCTGGCAGGTCAGTGAGGTCGTCGGGCCATCGCCCGCGAGTTCATCAATAGTTTTAAGTGTTTAGCTGCAATCAGTAGACCAGGCCGACCCTCGTTGTTGCAGCTTTAAATCAATTGAGAAATCGGTTTTTTTATATAGAAATTATACACACACACACAGTCCAAATTCATATCCGATTGCTTGTGGGGGTTTTCGATTTTGGTTGCATGGTTTCCCCTATTTATAAACATATTTATAATTAATTAGTGTTAAAAAAAGCGAAGAGAATTTTGTGTTACCTGTTAAGCGAAAAAGGAAGGAATACAGATGCGCGAAGCTTGGGCCGAGTTAATTTTATTGTATAAAGTGGAATTCGATAATAAATTAATTTAAACTTCAATGTGCAGCAGTCGAACAAATTTCAATGTTTCTTGTAACAAAGTCCTTGTATCCTTGTGTCTGTGTGTGTGTGTGAAAAGACAAGGCTCGATTGCCAGGGTGCTGCCTCGATTTGTAAAGTGATTTTTGCTTGAGCCCGTAAATTGTGTAGTTGTAAAATGTACGTGTGTAGTTTACTTATATATATCTCTATATATTTAATGTGGAAATTAGTTAATTCCTTAATTATAGTTAGATGTTGAACAATGATCATTTCTCATCGAAATTTTACCAGTAAAGTTTGCTTTCAAATCCGTTTATCGATTGTCATAAGAATTATATATCGCCAATTCTGTTAAATTAGAAGAGATAAAGTAGGTAAATAGATACTAATAAATTGTGTAAAATTGCCTAAAAAGTTTGCGTCTTTTAATTCTAGCAGAGAAATTTTCAATTAAAACTTAAAATTTTTAATAGAAAGATTCAGCTGGCGCCATCTGTTGTTGACATTTGGCCCGACATAGCAGCCATCTTTGTTGTTTGCTCCCAGCAAGTTGGCCGCCCTAACAGCTGTTTGACAAATTTAATTCGCACATTTTTGTTTGTTTTTTTTACCCACGCGCGTTTGAGCTTCGATTTCAATGGATTGGTACATCGGACAGGAGTGGCGGGATGAGTCGCGCGGCCTCAGCAAAAAAGTGTTGGCCCTTCAATTCAGCTTGGTGGAAAAACCAATGATCATCAGCACGGTGACTTTCCGGGCGCTCAGCATTGAAAACCTGGGGACGCGGCCCAGCAAACTCCTAAAAAAAGATGGAAGCGAACTCCGAAAAAAGTCCGAAACGATTACCCTACAAATGGGAACCTCCCAAACCCCCGTGGACTGCTATTTGGAAATGCTGCTGCAGGAAATGCTACCAGGCGAAACATCCGCCTGCTCCATAAAAACCAAAACCGGGGAAACCATCGCGCTCCAATTGAAGCTGGAGAGGATCGTCAACAACCTGCAGGTGGAGAAGCTAACCGCCGCTGAGCTCTATAAGGTGGCCCTGCGGTACAAACAGAACGGAGTGGCGATGTTCAAGGAGTTCCCCAAATTCGCCATGGATTATTTCTCGCAGGCCGCCAAGCTTTTGATTACCTACAAGCCTTTCGACCAGGTCACTAAATCCCTGAACGGCATTGAGGGTCGGGAACTGGAGGAGTTGTTTGTGCAGATCCAAACCAACCTGGCGGCCTGTTTGCTGCAGGAGAAGCGCTACGAAGATGTCATCTACCAGACGGAGTTCGTGGAGACGGCGGGGCAACCCACAGAGAAGAGCATTTACCGGCGGGCCTTGGCCTTTTACCATCTGCAGGAGTTCGAGAAGGCCCAGAGGACAGTGGAGCGCGTGGAGAACTACGAGGCGAAGAGGGAGTTCAGCAAGCTGCGCGACGACATTGCCGCCAGCTGGAAGCACAGCAACGCCAACTACAAGCAAATGGTGCACCGCATGTTCAGCTAGTGGGCAAGTCAATTCCGCGGATAATAAAAAGTCATTTATTTCGTCTTCGAATCCTTTTTGGCCTTCTTGTTTTTGTACTTCATGCCGCCGGGCAGATTCGGCCTCTTCCGCGAGGACTTCCTCTCCGTTTTGAAAAGCTCTGCGAAGGATAAATATTTAATTTTATAAGAGAGTTCGAAAGAAGTTTAGGATTCCTTACCCTCATCGGGGTCCTCGCCCACTTCTTCTCTGTAGTAAACCGCATCGTCCTCGGGTTCACTGTCGGCTTCGTCGCCTTGTTTGTCCTTGCCCTTCTCCTTTTTGGTCTTCAGGTTCCTGGCGCGGTTCTCCGCCTGCTGCTTCTTGCGTTGCTCCTTGAGTTTGCGCTTCTTCTCGATGAGCTTCCTCAGCGTTTCCTTCTCCTCCTCAGACTTCACAATGTGGTCATGGTAAAGGACTTCTCCAGTGAGCAGGCCGTCCTCTATTTTGATCAGCTGCATGGTCAGGCGAGGGCCGATTTCATGCAGTTTGATGGAACTCTTGTGGTCCTCCAGGTTGCCTTTGCTTTTAATCGTCTGCGGCAAAACCACATGGGATTGCTCGTCGTCCTCGGCCTCCGACTCGGAGCCGAAGCCGTCGCGCATCACGTAATCCCCGACTTCCTCGCACTTGTGTAAATCAGGCACAATGCCTTTCAGGACCTTCTTAACCGACCGCTTGAGGCCCACGGGCACCACCTGCACGGAATAGTGGCGCATGTCCACCAGCTTTGTTTCCGGATTGTAGGAGAACATCACGCAGCGACGGATGGTGCCTATGTTGACCTGGGCCAGGTTGATCGAGGGAAACATGTTCTGGAAGGTGTTGGCCATCAGTTTCAGGTGCTTCCCCTCGCCAGTGAAGTTGTTCATAATGACCAGCGGGGCGTGCTTGAAATACTCGGTGTCCACGAACTGCTGCTTGCTGGAGGAGATCACATCGCGGGCAAGGGTGAACTGGTGCACCTGTCGAAGGCAAATAGTTCGATTAATACAAGGAAACTCCGTCCTGTTTGCAAAACTCACCTTGAAAGTGAGCGAAGGCCCACGCGGCAGGCGGAGCACTTTGAAGGACAACTGCGTGGAGGCCTTGTTGAAGATGCCCATGTGGGAGACATGGAAGAAGCTGCTCATGCTGACAAAGTCCTTGATTCGGTTGATCTTCTTCTCGCGCAGATTCATGGCTGTGAAAGGCTCCATGATCCGCCGAAAGTCCACCGTCAGGTCTGTTATGTAGGGACAGGTGAGGCCGCGGTGGATTATGAAGGAGTGGGGCGCCTCCACCATTTCGCTGGGCTCGGCGGCCTTAAAGGCAGCCGTACGCGATTTCGGATGAATCTTCTTTTTCTTGGCACCTCCCATGGCTGCGGTTTCTAAGCAATAAACAGAGATTTATAAAAACAAAACCCCGCACGTGGTGGAGCGTCGTAAATGAACCGGCAACTGTTCATGAACCAGCGCCGGAGCGAACCAGCTCACTGTTAGCCAGGGATGATTTTTGGAATACTCTACTCTCTACTGTGGTAGTTTCTATAAAAGAAACAAAAAGAATTCACAAAAATTAAGCATTTAACTTTAAGATTAAGAAATTTTCATCAATTCACTTAAGATATTTAAATTCTCCGCCAGGGCTGGCGTATTCGAACGAGGGGTGGTGTCGATAGTTCTTCTGTTGTTTTACAGCCTTCTAACAGCTGACTAGAGTGGCCGCCTGTTAACTAACAGACCACCTGTGGCTGCAGCGAAGCGACACTCAAAAGCCGGCAATAATTTTTAATTTGTGTATTAATTAAAATTTAAACATTCCAAAAGCGTTAAAAAATAAAGCCGGACTTCGAAATCATATTCCCGAACACACTCAAGTTTTTATAAAACAATAATTCCCCGATCAGCCTGCGCTTGGTCCCATCGATTAATCAAGTCTGGGAAAGTCCTCCAAGTTATCCTTGGAGTTGGCGTTGTTTTCAAATTATATTTATTTAATCACACTTAACATAGCAGACACAAATGCTGTTGGTTGTTTAATAAATGATTTTGTTGCTGTCGCTTATTTGTAATGCATTTAAAGTTGAACAACTATTTTTTCATATATGTATAATATAGTATTATCGTTCGGATCAGATCAGCTTGATGGAGTTATATAGTCAATATAGAAAGATGAAAACATGGCCTTCCTTGAAAGATTCGGTTTTATTTCTATATATAATGTAATATTATTTACCAAATTATAAACACTTTTAAATTGCGGGAATACAAAACCGAAATGACAAAACAGTTAAAATTCCTGGGGGGGCCAAATAATGCAAATATCGGATGGGAGAGGAAAGGATTAAAGGATCTTGTGTGCCTGGCCTGAATGCAGTGATACGCTTGCAATGTTCTAAACACTGACGTTTTTTTAATTGCTGGACAAAGTAATAAAGTTGTTTGATTTCCTGTTCTTAAATTTACAACTATTTATGTTGCGAAAATTAATAATATTAATATTTGTTTAATATTAGCATATCATATAAATTATAGTTACAGCCACAGTTTAAACTGATCTCGCAGAACTCACACAATCTTGATATTTTCGATATTGTCCTTGTTCTTCTTTTCTATAAAATCCTCAGTTTAAACTGCACAAATAACTACAGCCGATTGCGGTTGTGGCTGCTGATTTATGCTTATATGACCAACTTATTCTGCTTGCTTTTGCTGTTTCTGTTGCTGTGGTTCTTTAAAAAATAACATCTTATGTTCTTCGTCTCCTCCTGGTTGTTGTTGTTGTTGCTGTTGTAGTTGTTGTTGCTGCTGCCGTGGGGCGGTCACTGACAGCACTGCTTGCGGACATCGGCTGTGACAGTCGGCTTAACGTCAATGGGCTCCACATTTGACGGGCGGATCACATCGCCTTCCGGAGGATCTCTAATCTGTTTCTGCGACACAATGCGATAGATCTCTGCAAAATCCAACAATTAGTTTTAGACTCTGCGACTAAACAAACGATTAATTAACCTGTGAGTATGTTTTGGAATGCAGTTTCAACGTTTGTGGAGTCCAAGGCCGAGGTTTCTATGAAACTCAATCCGTTGCGCTCGGCAAACAGTTTGGCCTCATCCGTGGGCACGGAACGCAAGTGCCGCAAGTCGGATTTATTGCCCACCAGCATGATGACGATGTTCTGGTCGGCATGGTCGCGCAGCTCCCGCAGCCACCGCTCCACGTTCTCGTACGTCAGATGCTTGGCAATGTCATAGACAAGCAGCGCGCCCACCGCACCTCTGTAGTAGGCCGAGGTGATGGCTCGGTAGCGCTCCTGGCCAGCGGTGTCCCAGATTTGCGCTTTGATCGTCTTCCCGTCCACCTGAAAGGCACAACACAAGGCGAGTTAGACTGGCGTGAACTTGACCCTGGGGAAGGTCCTTTGGGGGTGGCTTGGGGTTTACTCACCTCTATGCTGCGCGTGGCGAATTCCACGCCAATTGTGGACTTGGACTCCAAGTTGAATTCATTGCGCGTGAAACGTGAAAGCAAATTACTTTTGCCCACGCCCGAGTCACCGATAAGCACAACTGCAAAAAGGACAGAACTTTCATTAGGACAGCGAACAGCGCATCAAAGTTGCATAATCCCCTGGCGTGCTGAAGGTCAGCAAACACACAGGATCCGACGCCCAGAAGGGGCCAAGTGTTTTCCAGGGCAGATAAAGAATTATAAATTCTATTTACATATTTTTAGTAGGTCGTTCTGTCCGTCCTTCTGCCAGTTGATTTTGACACCCACACGGCTGGCAGTTTGTTTATCTAGCGACAATATTTGAGGTCCTCTCTCGTTTTGCGCTCTTCTCTCTCAAAATGACCGTTTTTTATCAGCCGCAGCCACGTTTGGGGTTGGGGGGGAAGTGAGTCATTCGGAGTCGCTTTTCGACGATTTGGCGTGATCTTTGGGAAACACAGCTGAGCTTCGATAGCCGCGGTTATCGGTTATCCTCTATGACTTGTTTAGGGTTGCCATGCTGGTGGTGGAATTCCGCTTTCGATCGTTCTATGAGTCAGCGGTGTTTCGTCATTTTTTGAGGTATAAATGACGAATTGACTAGAGGAATTTGTGCAACTGATATGCTGGGGGACTGACGAATGGGAGAACAAAGGGAAACGGAGAACTGGTGACCCCAAACTCTAGAGCTTCGGACAAAGAGCAAATTGATTTCAGCCCACTGTGCCTACATCCGACTGGAGTCAGCGTGGGCAACAACAATAGAAACGGAACATATGCAAAAAGAAATTGTGAAAATTCAATATAAAAAGCCAGCAGCACAGAAATTCATACACTCGATGCCTTTTAACTGTGCTGCCAATAGCAACAACACAGAGTCGCACCCACACACACACACAAGAGTCGCTTGACTCTCGCTCGCTCTCTCTCTCGCTCTCGCTCGTTGGCTGCTCTAACACTTGCATCATTTTAATAACTTAAAATCTAATCAGCGGCGAAAGATGGCTGTTTAAAGAGCCGACTAACTAAAGGCTGACGGGGCAGTCATTTATTGCCTGGGGGGAGTGAAAAGCGGATAAGAAAAGGTCGGTTAATATTCGAATTTATGCAACGTGTCATGCCGTCAAAGAACGGGAAGCAGACAAAGTTAACGGCAAAATAGTTACGCGTATGATATTTTAGGGGGGGGAGGCACTCGCTGGCCAGAGAGCCAGAGAAAGTGAGAGGGTAGATGGGAACAGAAAGAGACGGAGGGGTAAGAAAGCAAAGGGCATACACATCATACGCAACAACAAATGGGCAGTGCAGCCGCAGAAGGGGGCGTATTTGTGGAGCGATTTTCGGGGAACCCACACACGCACTCGCTGGAAGACGCGCATTCCTGCATTTGTTATTTCAATTAGTTTCAATTAGTGCCATTGAACTACTGCGTCATTATGTCCACACACACAGAACACACACACACGCGTAGTGAAATCATTTGGTCTGTCCTCTCACCTTCCCATGTTTAATTTCCAGCCAACCACCGGCTTGTAATTACGAATTTAGCACAGACAAAACAAAGGCACGTTCAAAATTACACATACCTTTAAATAGATAATCGTATTCGTCTTCCCTTGCGCCCATTTTCTTTATTCTGTTTTAATTGTTTTGCTCTTGCAGCGGGCCGATTCGGTGTGTTAGATTTGATGTTCTTTGTAAATCCGTACACCGCTCTCTTATTTTGTTAGTCTAACACACTTTTTGGATTTACACAGGTCTTTTTTTTTTGCAAGTGCCGTCACAATTAAAGCTGAATAAAATTTTTCAGCACAATTTTCTTCTTCTTCTTTTCTCTTTCTTTCTTCGCCAGGGTTGATTCGAGGGCGGAACTGATAGCATGAATCGATAGCCACCTGCTCTGAATTTGTACTCTCTCTTTATTTCACGTTCTTAATTTGTATGGGTATACTTGTATACTGCTTTTAGAGTAATAATTCCGTTCAACTTTGTGTAAACTTGTGAGCAATCCCAGAAATGTATATTAATCGACGCAAGAATACTGCCAACTCGACAAAATGCCGTTGGTGCTGCCACCTACGACTCTTACGACGGGGTGGTATCTCTGTTAAATTTCAAATTCAACTTTTCTTTTATTTTTTCTGGTTTAATCTAAAGTGTTGCACTATTTGGTTATATAATTTGTTGTTTGGGCCAGAACTTGTGAGTGCGAGGTGCCAATTGCCTATTTCACGCACGTTTATCCACTGTTACCAATACAGACACTGAAGCTGAGCAACAGCATGTGGAGTTTATTATGTTAAATTAACAGTGGAC
>JBAMCP010001037.1:6081-29299 GCA_037075105.1 Lissocephala sabroskyi
TCTCCATTTAGACGAACTTTGCATTTAAATTGTACGTTTATTTTTGGAAATATACTGGTAATCCTTTAGCTGACTTGCATGGCGTGTGATTGAGTGATTGGAGGTGTATGTATGCGTGTGGTGTGTGTGTGTTTGTGGCTCCTTCTACCGGCTTAATTGAGTTCCTTAAGATCATTGAATTCGTTAAGTTTCCTTGACTATTCGAGTCGTAGAACCTACTAATTGTGGGTGCTATTGGGTAATTTCTGGGCCAAACGGTGTCTCTAAACTTGAATGAGCTGCGATTACTTTGGAATTCGGACATGCACACCTCGCGTGAGTTATAAAAAGAAGCGATCTTTCAAAAAACTGGTTCCTTCCATGACGCACGCACGCAAATAAATCGTTGAACGAAACTAGCGGAAACTCAGAAAGAAATTAATAGAAATCACAAGTAAAGAAGAGAGTACAAATATCAAAGGGTAAACAATAAATGGTATTGGGGATTTGAAGATCTCTCGCCCTTGAGTTGTTTGACTTTGGTTGCGTTAAATTCTGATTAATAAAGTTGAGTTTTTGGTTTTGGTAAAAAATCTACAAGCAAAGGAAACTGAAAAGCTTTCTAATTGTGGGTAATATAAACTTTTGATCGATTACGTTATTCGTATTTAAGGCAATTGCGGGATGTTAAGTAACGGGTTTTCCTATCATCTCCGGCGGCCTCTCAAGCGCTCTGGACTCGGCAGCCCGGCAGCCGGCGCCGGGAGACGCCGCGTCAATTGGTAGGTTTTTTTTATGTTTTCATTATGTTGGTTGGGACGGTTTTTCGCAATGAAAAAGGCACGAATGTGTGTGTTCTACTTTCTTTTATTTTGACCCGGACTGGCTCTACTCTTTGAGAATTTCGAGGCATCGGTCCGCGAAAATAAAGTATTTTTGTAAATATTTTCAAAAAATCTCCAACTGGTTTGCTTTTCAATTCGTCCACCTGCACTGAGACTGTGCGAGTGTGTGTGCGAAAAAAAACAATTAATTAAAACAAAAACGCTAAAAACTCAAGCAATTTACTCGCGAAATGACAAACGGCGAACGCCCGTCGGAACCGCCGAGACGCTTCCGCGGTTCAGTTGAGTTCAAGAGTCGATCGCCGGTTTGCCGAATCGGTTGCGTATCGACTTTAATGGGTATTACGTTTGTATGTTATAACGGTTGTTGTTGTTGTTCTGGCACTGGTTAGAGGCGAGCTTTTGGAAAGCTTTCTTAAGGACTTGCGACGAGACGAGTGACTAATGCACTTGCGGTGAATATGCGCTGCCCGTGGGCGTGGGACTCGTCGGGCTGAGCGACGAGCCGCCCAATTGGGTAATTAAAAGTCAGAGATTAAGAAAGAGAGATAAAGAGTAATAGAAGGGGTAGAGTATTCATATATGTAGGGTTATACATACGATCGTTAAGTATTTTATAAGTTATGCTAATCAACTCAAATTTATCTGCTAATTTGTTTGTTTTTCGATTTCAAAATCATCAAAGTCAAATTAATCAAGGGCAAGCTGCGGACTGTTGTGGTTTCAACTGAAAATAACAAACTAAACTACACACATAAGAAATAAACAAACACTAATTCACCCATTCACACGGACATCAAACTTACACGAAAACTACAAATAGAACTTAATCGATTTAAAGCCACTGGACTTGACTGACCTGAAGCTGCTGGTCCACTGCTATTTTTGGTGCTCTCAAGGTCCCGCTGCTAACGGTAGAACTAAAGCGAAACTTATCTTAAGTACAACAGTTAAAAGATCCTCACAATTTACACATTCTTTCATACTGGCGGAATTACTTTCAGCGCTGTCCTTATATAAAATGAACTTGATCTTCGACGGTATTATAGAGATAGAGTTATTAGATTTGATTAGATTATCTGTCGTATAGGCTAGACGAATTACACACACACGTATTTACGGGTTAATTAGAAAAATGGATGCTTACAATCGCCTTTAACCTAGTTAATTATTGTGTTTAAATTTATATGGTTATCGGGATTGGAGTCTCTATTTAGCGAATTCCTTAAGTTTCTTGCAATTCAATTCGCTCTTCGTTTTAAAATTATTCATAAAAATCAGTCAGTCCAACACGCTTGCTTAATTCTTCGCGATGCCTCCGTTCCAGCTCCCCCGGGGGTCTTTATAATAGGTTAAAACTTAGTACGTATCGTAGACGGTGATGTGGATTGGGACGAGGGAGTGTATGTGTGTGTGTGTGTGTGTGGTGTGTGTACAAATAAATTATGGTTCTTTACTCTAGGTTCATTACACATAGATCATATCGTATTTATATAGGTTTATATATATAGTATATATGGGGCGATTTATAGCTTTTAAATAACTGGCTAATTATGTGTGTTTGTGTGTGTGAAGGAGTTTCTATGCTAGTACTTTGTATGCTTTTTGGCTACTTCTGCATGTTGGGGGGTGGGGGGCTTACGAGCTAGAAATTTAACTACTTCTTTTTGGCCGCTTTCTTTTCGGCCTTGCGAATGGCCTTTTCGCGTTCACGACGCTCGCGCTCCATGTCCTTGCGCTCCTTCTCGATGCTGGCCTTGAGGTCTTTGAGGCGCTTCTTCAGGCGGTGCTTGTCATCGCCGGACACGCCCAGAGTCTTGAAGTCCTTCGAGTCGAGGGTGAGCAGGGCGCCGCCCTCCACGTTGTGCTCCTTGAAGACGGGAATGTAGCGCTCCAGATCGATGCCCATGAGCCAGTGGCCGACCTTAAACAAACACAACAAATCAAATGGAATGCTGACTGCCTGGCAACGTCGGTAAGCTTACCTGCTCCTTGGTCCACTCGTGGACGGGGCCACCTTTGTAGTTGTAGCCCGCGGCGGCTGCCTTGCGGTCGGAGAAGCTCGAACTTGAGCCGGACAAGTCCAGGGTGCGGCTGGGCGAGTAACCTGGAGAGGAACAACCCGATGACATGCTGGTTGGCGAGGGCGGACCAGTGGCATGCGCCGACTGTGGTTGCTGTTGTTGGTGCTGCTGCTGCCAGGGCACTGTGCCGGGCGGGGAGAGGGATTGGGGAACGACTTGTTTAACTTTTGGTAGTTCGATTTTCCACCATGGTTAGCACAAAACACAAACCACACACACGCACAGATTGTAGGTAAAAGCAAAGAGAAGGAAAGAAAGCAAAGATCGGTTAGTAAAATTGCCATTCCAGGATAACCACGCGGTTGGGGCATTCACCGCGACTCTTTCAAAACTGTCAACTGGTTTTATATTCTTCGGTTAATTTAGACATCCAAGGTTAGTGAAATGAGCAAATGAATGACGGGAAAAATCGACCGGCAGTCTAAAGGAAAAAAGACGAATGAAGAGTCGACCGAAAGCGAGGTTAAGATGAAAGCGATACACGAAATAACGGCAAAGATAACAGTTTCTGATTAAGTACAGTTAACGCCAAAATACCAATACGAATTTACAGAATGAATGAAGATGTCTTAGATTTTCTCTTGTCGAAATTGGTTAGTAGTTCTTGTGTGGTTTCTAGGGGGTTTCTTGAGATTGCTTGCTACTTGGATTGGAGAACCGTCGTGGGTTCTTTTAGGATTGTTCACCTTTTGGCTGCGCTTCGTTGACCGCCTGACGGATCTCGTTGATCAGCGTCTTGCAGTTGATGGCGGCCACGCTTTGGCTCTTGTTGATCTCCGTGTAATCATCGCTCGAGTGCCGCGAGGATCCGTCTCCCAGGCGCCTAAAAAGAATCCATAAATCACCATCAAAAAAACTCCCTCTACTCAATCAATTAAACCACCCACCTCTCCCGATCGGACAAGGCCTGGTTGAGCTGGTCTGTGAACGTGGAGCCCAGCAATTTGTTTCCATTCGGAGCCACTCGCCGCCGGCTGGGGTACATCCAATTCTCGGCCTGTTCGTTCTCCGACAGCTTGTCGTTGGAGCCGAGAATGGAGTCATAGGAGCTATTGAGATCCCGGTTGCTGGAGCTGGCGGCCCCCGTCCCAAATGTTGTCATGCTGCCGCGATGGAAGTCATTTAAACCGCCCGCGTCGCCCGGCGATCCAAGCGAGTTCTTGAACAGGCTCGGCACCCCGGCACTGGCTGTCTGCTGCTGTTGTTGCTGCTGCTGCTTGCTGGGATCCTTGTGGACCTGGGCATAGAGCTGGTTAATCTCACGGGCTGTCGACTGGTTCGAAGAGCTGGACGAGGCCGAGGACGTGGAGTTGAGCAAGATGGCCGTCGTGGTGCCCAAGTGGCCGTTGGAGGGGCCCAGGTTCAGGCCACTGCCGATGGCCGTGTTGGTGGCCGGAGGATGATGCTGCAGCAGATTGTTGACATTGGCCAGCAAGTGGGAGTTGCCGTTGGACAGGCTGATGGACTCGTGGGAAGCCAAAGGGTTCATGTTGACCGGCGACTCCTCGTCGTCGTCGCTGTCGTCCAGGGTGCAGTCCGAGCTGCGGCTGTTGCTGCGGCTGCGCTTCAGGAGGTTGCCGTTGGGCAGGACGTCCCCGCTGCTGCCGTTGGTGGCGCCGTTGGAGGAGCCGATGGTCGAGGGCAGTTGACGATTGGCTAGACCACCACGGGAGGCTTTGGTTTAAATGTTTTTTCGGTATTTTTTGTTGCGAGTTGCAGTTGCGTAAATTTGCAGGATTTCGTGGGTGGGTGTGGGTGTGTGGTGATGGGGGCAGAATGAGTAAGCGAGTGCAGCGGGTGGCACACACACACGCACGCACACACAGATTAAAAAGTCACAACGATCGAGCGAGAGGCGTAAGAAACGAGAATAAAACGTGAACGAGCGAGCGAACGGAATGGAACGGCACACAGAAAATCAACGGGAACGAGAGAAAAAAGAAGAAGAAAAGACAACACATTAAGCACAAGGACAAAGAAAAACACACAGAAAATCGAAATTCAAATACAAATTAAAATCTGAAGCCAGGGAATCCCGCAGGACTCCCACAACCCGCGAGACTGGGGAAATGGCAACTGCGTTCGTGTCAAGCAGGTGGCATAGCGAGATAAAATATATATTTTCCAAAGGATCACTCACCCAGCTCGATCTTCGTCTTGTTTACCGAATTGTCGAGCAGCTCGTGCTGCGGCACAGCCGCATCCAGTTCGTCCTTGACGGGCACTTTCCTCTCCACTGTGGCAGTCTTCACGCCGTCGCCATCGGGCGAGAGATCCGAGATTTCCGTGTCAGACAACTCGGTTTCCAGCTTATGGAACAGCGGCTTTGGGGGCGTCTTCCGCATCATCTGGGGCGTCAGTTTCAGGGTGGCGCTGTCGTAGGGCAGCCCCACCGGGAAGCCGGCCTTGCGCTGGGTCTCTTGCAGTTCGTGCTCGAGATTGATCACGCGATCCTTGAGCTTCTTCACCAGGGCATTGTACTCGGTGTCCTTCTCTTGGAGCAGCTGCTGGTAGAACTCCTCGCGGTGGCACATGTCCAGCTCGCGCTGCTGGTACTCGCGCACCAGCCGCTTGGCCTTGTTGTACTTCTTGTCCAGGGCCATGTACTGGGCCTGGGACTGCTGGAGCATGTTCTGGAGATTGGCAGCCTCCTTCTTGATGTTGCCCAGCTCTCGTTCGCTTTGGCGCAGGCGCTCGCTAAGCAGCTCATTCTCGTTGCCGGTCGTCTCCAGCTTCACCAGCTGTGGTGGGAAGAACAAAAAAGGATTAGTGGGTATAGAAACTCGTTTTTGGGCAGGATGAAGTGTGGGTGCAATGAGATGAATCGAGAAATGAGATAAGGAAACGAAAAAACCAACCTTTCTCTTCAGGTTCTGGATGATCTCGTCTTTGACCAGACATCCCATCTCACTCTACAAATTAAAAGGTAAAAAACGCAAGATTTAAAAAACCAACAAAATAAAATTAAGGGATCCCCCAAAATTAAATAGAAATGGCGAAATGTGCTCTACACTTTTTAAGGACTTGTTTGAGTTTCAGAGTATTCTTTTTTTAAGGACCAATTACCGCTTTGTGCTGCATTAAGCAATGTGATTAATCCGCGGAGTATTTTCGAATTTTGAAATTCGGCAAAACGAGAGAGAAAAGAGAGAACACGATTTTAGCACACACAAAAAACTTAACCAGTATTAAATTCTTTGGAATGGAAACTCAGCCTGTTTACCTCTTGGAGGAGCCGCTTGAGCGACTCCACCTCCTGGGAGTGCGTGGCCTCGACCTCCATGGGATGCTCGACTTGCACGGGACTGGAGGGTCCCTCGCAGACGCTCGAGTTCGCCGACACCGGCTGTGTGGAGTCCTCCGAGTAGTCAAGCGTGCGTCGCAAGTACTCCTCCTGTTGGCTGTGGAAGGAACACCCAAAATTAGCAGGGATCTTCTCCGGGTACTTTGTCTTCTTTCTTACCGCTTGAGACGCTCTTCCTTTTCTCGATCGGCTTGTAGGCTCAGCCGTATGAGCTGGGCCACTTCAGAGTTCTCGGGATCGCGCTCGCGTCCGATTTGGAATTTGACTAGACCGGAAGTGTTGCGCAGGACAGAGGCAGCGTAGGCTTGGGTTACGCCCACCAAACTCTTGCCGTCCACTTCGATGATTTGATCGTTGACCTGGCCAGAGAAACGAGAAGGTTCTTAAGTTGTTTTATACAAAATAAAGATTTCTCTTTAGTTAACCTGAATGCGACCGTCACGGGCAGCGGCTCCGTTGTCGGTTATGGTTTTCACAAAGATTCCCAGTTTCTCTAGACCGGCGTCGGCTCCAACGCCCATGCCAATGATGCTGAGTCCCAGTCCCTCGGGTCCTTTCATTAGTTCGACGGGGAAGACGTGCATCTTCTCCACGCGCTTCTCGAGCTCGTATTCCGCCGAAGCGGCCACAGGATCAACGTCTTCATTGCGGCGATCGTAGTCGGTCACTGAGAAGGTCGAGTAAACGTGGATCGGCCCAGAACTGAAGCGAACTTTCGGATTCTTGCGCACTGTGATCGGCGGATAAGAACAGTCGTCGTCATCAAAGTCTAGCAGACCTGAAAAACCATACAAATTAGCATTTCTCCTTCCGGCCATCAGCGCGATCTCCAACTTACCCGGAACTTCCATCCAGAAGTTGCCATCTTCGAAGTAATGCACGCCAGCCTCGACCAGGACCTCCTTGCTGCGCACGGGCGGATACTCGGGTATATAATATTGACTATCGTCGAGCTCGGTGACTGTACCACTGACGAAAGTCGAGTTGGTGGCCTGCTCGTTGTCGGCTAGCGAGTACGTCGAGTTCTGCTTCGACGAGATGATGCTGTCGTCGATGGTGGTTGTCTGGTTGAACGTGGCATCCGACTGGGTGGAGTCCACGGAGACAATCGATTCGTGTAGCGATTCGCCGGTTATGAAGGTTTGATTGAACTCAGAATGACCGGCTGACTGCTTGGCTATTGAAACTACCTCGTAGTTGTCGTCCGGCGAGTCCTCGTCAGGTTTATCCTCACGGAGAGAAGCGGGCGCTTTTGTTGTTGTTGAGATTAGCAAATTCTCAAGACTGCGCTTGGGGGCCTCTAGGACATCACGTAGCCACTCGGGTTCATCGTCATCGTTGCGGGTGGCGGTGGCGGTGGCTGTGGCCGTCGATGGGGTGGTTGTTGTGGTGGTTGTGGTGTCGGTCTCAGTGCTGTCCGCCTTCACGAAAGTGGCATTCAAAGCAGCCGAAGGCAGGGAAACCTGACCAATTCCCACAATGTCAACAGCCTCGACGTCGTCCTCCTCGTCTTCTTCGTCTTCCTCTTCGACGGTCTTGCGCTCCTCTGCCTTGGGCGGCTCTTCAATTGACACGCTTTCCGGTGTGGCCTCGGGCGCCGGATCCGCTGATTGCTGGCCCGGCAAATCCTCGATGAGATTCTTGATGCTGGTCGGCGAAGTTGCGGCGGCAACAACGGTAGCAACAGCCACGCCCACGGTGGGCGCTGCGTTCAAAATCTGCTCTACCTCTTTGGCCTGCTCGTCGGAGAGTAGCGACTGTTGTCTGGAAGGATCCAACAAGCATCCACTTTGGTTGTTTAAATCGGTTGATTTGGATGGTTGGTTGGATGGTTTTTTTTGGTTGGTTTGTGTGTCGATTGGTGGGGGTTAGTCGGGTTAAGAGGTGAAAGGAAAAAGAAATCGAATTTTGGTTAAAATTTGGGGTTTTCTTGGACTTACGAACCTGATTTTGCTTTCCAAAATTCTACATTTACAGGCAGGCGAATTACGTTTACAGTTATGGACGCAACGAGCACAAAACAACAAGCACAACGACAGGCGCACAGGCAGTAATAACAGTAAATTAAATCAATTTAAATAAAAATGAAATGAAAGAGAATAAAAACAAAAATTATTTTAAAAATGCATGCAGCGAATAAAACGTGCGGATGCACGTGGCAACCATATAAATTACAATTCATAAAACTGGCTTAAATTTTAATAAACCTTTCAAAATAAACAACAATTTACATAAATATTAAAACAAAGTCAACTTAAAATCGCCCGACAATAAAAACTACAGTTATTTACCCAACAGCCGGCTCTTTTACTCTAGAGTTAAGCAACAAACGAACGAGAGGAAGACAAACGGAAATGGGCTTCTCGTTAAGAAAACGAACGGGAGACAACCGCTGGACTTTGACGAAATAAAGGGAAGCCTTGTGGTTGCCTGATTGCATTCAAATAGTTCTGTGGTTGAGGCGACCAATTGGCCTCTTAATTGTGGTGGAGTTGGAGGAGGCAAATGCAGGAGCCTGTAATTAAGGCAACGCGGAGCCTCTGCTCATTAGGGCACCCTAACCGTCTCCACAGGCAAGTGCAGTCCCCTTAAATTTGTATTACATATAAATGAGTACAAAACGCGGCCGCCGCAAAGTAGGCAATGCCAAATTAAACATGCACGCTTACATGGGCACGAAGTGCCACCAAGAGCCGCTGCTGGTGCCGGGGGGAGGGGCTCCTACGCACATTGACACCTCGGCGAGGCAGCCGGGCCACTGGGAGCATTTAACGTTTAAGTGTTTGTCACTCTCACTTGTGCGTGACGTCACGTGTGAGTGGCTCACCGACTTCAGCCCCCGTGTGTGTGTGGCGCACTGTTTGTTAATTACTGCCAGCAATTGTCGCTGATGTTGCTAATCATTAACAGGCAGGCAGGCAGAGTAAAAAGCCAAGAGAACCAGGCGTCCAAGGAAAGAGAGGAAGCAGCTTGTTTGCTGCTCCAAGCAAAGAGCGAGGGGGCAGGGAACGACGCTCAAGTGACTAACGAGCTGCGTTGGCTTCGTCTGTGAGATGACATTTCCCTCTGCAGTCGCCCCTGGCCAATGTTTGTGTAATTGCATTTTTTGTGAGCGCAGCAACAGCGATTTCTATGCCCACGTTGCTGTCAACGGTAATTAGGTTTCTATGTTCGCATTTCCACACACACACACCCGCACCCTGGGCAGTCCAGCCATCCACAAGTTTATGCATGTCAAGTTTTGATTTTAATGGAACGAAGGGTTTAAATTCGCAGCCGGCGTGCTCTAGTTGTGGCCAATTGATATTTAAATACGAGAAACACTCAATCTCAACTCTCGGCGGCTACAAAGCCGCTTAGAAGCCCCGAATAAAATGCAATTAGGCAATTACCAGCGGATTTCCCTCGGACGCGCGTGGCTCAGTTTTCGGCGCGGCCCCCCAAACAAGTGGTAAAGCGACAGCCACGCTAGTTGGTCTGGCCGGCCGGTGATGCTTCCAGCTAAGCGGCTTTTATCGCAGGGGCTGCGTGGCCATTTGAAGTGGGGAAATGGGGACGGCTCCCGGCCACATTAGCATAAATCCCCGACGCCACGCCCCTTTTAATGTATTGTAAACTTCATGCCAGCGAAATGAAACTAAAACGCTTAAGAGGTGGCATGCGAAAGTTTAATTGAGGGAGGGGAGGGGGCGGTTATGTGTGTCACCTCAAAAAAAAAAAATCGAATATATAAAAAGGCGATTCGCTTGGCGCTGCGATTTTAGCGCAGGCGGCGGTGACGCCTTCTGAATAACTTAAAATGCGCCACACGCACAGAAACGACGCATGTGGCGCAACAACGCTTTGCTGGCTGAACAAACGGAAAAAATAATTATGAGCGAAAATATAACAGAAAGGCGGGGGGAGGAGAGAGCAGGAAGAAGAATGGCCCATCAACTTTAACGGTATTTTAAATAACACATCATAAAAACAAGCGCGCTGCGTTGCGGTGGCGAAAATCCCAAATGAAAATCAACAAACCCACAACCTACCCCGCCCCACCCCACACACACACACGCACGCACAAACGAGACAAATGCAATTATGACCAAGGGGCGTCCTTGCCCAAAGCAAACGAAGAAGAACAAAAGCAAGGAGGGTAAGTGAGTAGGGCCGGGCCACTTCAAAAGAAGAGAAAATGCAAAGGTTCATTTGTGTTGCCTACTTATGAGGGCTCCTACAACCAGCCGAAGGCAAAACATTTGCTTAAACAAATGAAACCGCAAAGTTTGCCACTCCCATGCCCCAAACTGCCCACAAGCCTATGAAAGCGTCCTTAGGCCTGCACGTGAGCCGGCCTGGACTTTCAGCCAACAAGGTCATCAAAGGTTCTCCTTGTTGTTCTTGTCACAGGCTTTTAATTAATTTACAACAAAGCAGCGTTAGACAAAGTCAAACTCAGCGTCACCGTCACCGACACCGCCACAAAACAAACGAATCCCTCTTTTCTCCTCACGAAAACCAAAGAGAGCGAAAGTTCCCCACTCAAGAGAAAGTTGGCCCAGCCGAGTGCTCTCGTTTGGCGCTTTCGGCAGCGAGCTGAACTCACACAGGCAGCTGGAAAATTGCAAGGTTGCTGCGACCACAATGACGTCATTTGGGTGACGCGAGTAAACAGAACATGACGACAGCCTGGCAAACAGTCGGACGGCCCCGCTGACTGGCAGACTTGCTGGTCGCCTTGTCCTTTCTCTCGGTATTTAAAACTCAATTTCTGTTTAGTCATGTGCAAGGCTACGGTGATGGGGGCGTGGCCGGGGGCAATGCTCATTCGTTTATTAATAGCCAACAGATAAATTAAAAGCAGAGTTGCCAACTCGCTGGCTTGGTCAGTTTAACTCCGCTTGGCTTGGCCTGGGCAGCCTGTCTGTCTGCCCGGCTGCCTGCAAAGTCGCCTCCGACCGCAGGAAAGTCAAGGCGACCGATGACGTTGGCAAAAATAGCGAGGCGAGCTGAGAGTTCAGAGGAGTCAGTCGATTCGGCAAGAGAACCCAACAGCTAAGGACGATCAAGGATGACCGAGTTCTTTGGGGAATTAAGCGGATTATGAAATCAACTCAACTAAGTTCAGTTACTTCTTTCATTTCGAACTCGAACTTTGGCAGAGTACAATCAAAAAATGGGTCAAAGGTTGACTTCAAATTCAGCTAATAAAACGATACTTAAAGGATTAAAGGACAGAATCCATCAATTCCTAAGAAAAGTCTCCTTTTAGTTGTCTAATCTTTCGTAGGAAAGTTTGATATTCTGAAGGTCCAGTCAACCTTCCACTTATTGTATCTACAAGAAGATTGGCCTTCTTGTCTGACAGGACAGGCAGCTCCACTGGCCAGTTGGTGGCGCTAGCCAAGGTGACTCGGTTAGCCAACTTAGAGAAATAAGCTCTCAATCAGTTCGCCAGTCGATTGACAACTCAATCAGTCGCCTGGTCAATTCCTGCCCAGGGATTTCACCATTGCCACCCATGAAGCGACACGAGGGAAAGCAGTCGTTGGCCAAGCCGACGGCCACCCAATCAGCCAGGTGGGCAGTTGGTTGAAACTTTAGCCGGTGTGTCACGAAAAGGTCAACTAGTCAGTCAATCATTGCGAAGGATTTTCTGTCCATGTACCTTTGCATGAAGATAGATGCAGAAGGCATTTGATTTATCGTTCTCTCGACTGTTCCACTGAAAATTCCTGACCAGAGGAATCCGAAGGAATGTGTTAAAGAAAAAATAAAAGAACGATGAGCAGAATTATTTTAAAACTCCACCTTCTTTTAAGGTTTTTACAAGTCGGTTTGTTGTCCTAATATTCCATCGCCTATTCTATCGGAAAATACAAAACCAAAGGGATCCTATACATAAGTAAGGAAGGTTTTTAGGGAAAAAAGAAAGAAATATGAAAAGCTTTATTCAAAAATTGGCATAAAACTCCATCTTCTTTTAAGGTATTCACAAGTCGGTTTGTTGTCCTGATATTCCCGCCCTAGCGAGCAAGAAGTCAACTTAGTTATTCAGTCACTTAAGTCACTTCCTTTGCTGACTGTTTACGTATGGAAATTGTAAGCTTTTACGATTGAAAACACTTTACGGAATTTACAGATTTTCCTCAAATTAACTTAATTCCAGGGGAGCGGCAAACTCAAACGAATACAGACCAATTATAAAAGAATATCAAATTGTGGACGAACAGGATAAACAGCAACGACAGGACCCCCGAAATGTGTCAGCAACAAAATTGCCAAAAAAAAAAAAAACCCGGAAAACAAACGCTGAAATTGAAAGAACGAACTTATCATTGCAGGCACGTCCAACGGTAAAAAGGGCCCCCAAAACCAACAGCACAAATAACCGTTACAATCTGCGCCCAAAGCTTCACAAGAAAAGGGTTGAGGTGCCCAATAGCCGGGGCAGGCCGGCGGGGGAAAAACAAGCGAGCCATACAAACAGCAGTCACCGTTGCCCGTCACAGGCGCAGTGCTTCGCATGCAAAAGACAAGCATCCGAGTGGAGGGGTGGACAGCAGGCAATGACAACTTGGCAACAATTATAATGCTGTCTCTTTTGCTCTCTTTGCATTGCACACACACAGCAGATGGGCCAACACACAACGGCAATGTCAACAGCCAAGCGGGGAACGGGGGGGACAATCTCATTCTATCCTGGGTATCCCGTTTCCCTTACACTCGGCTTTTGTTGCTGGTAATTGAAACTCAATCGGTGGCATCAACAAGCTGCGAGTTGACAATTTTCAATGACAAACTCAAAGACGTGAAATTGATCCCCACCACCCACAGCTGGCGAAACCTTCAAGCTGAATTAGCCGAGCCCTCCGCGGTGTCTGTCCTGCGGTTGAAAGGAAGTGGGGGAAGGTGTGTGTGTGTGTATTTTTTTTTTTTTGGGGGCTCCGCTGCCACAAATTGCGGCAATTAAATGCATGAAAAGAGCAGCTGCTGCATCTGCAACGAGGGGAGGCAATACACCTTCCAAGGCTTTCCACTCACACTGGCAATCGCATTAATACAAATTATTTCCGCCCCTCATTCAACCCGTCGACGGCACCCTGTATCAGGCTTGAGGGCTGCCAACTTCTGCCAACGAGGGGCGCCAGTGTTGGCCACAAAAGCAGTTTAAAATAATTTCCATCTAACTTTGCTGGCATCCCCCAGCCCCTCCAAAAAAAATGAACAGTTAAGCCACTACAACTGGCCGAGGGCTGGGGGGCAAAGTGGACTTGCCAACTAAATGGAAACTTTTCAAATGCTTTGGCATATTAAACCAAAAGGGAGGAGCCAAGAGCAACAGAATGAATGGGCAAAAAGGGTGACAAGTAGGTTAGGATCCCGCCCACCGTCACCACTATTGCTTCTTGTGGTTATAAACTTTAAGGTGCTCAATGCCCAAAAAGGCAATCAGATTTCCAAAGGAGCAGGGAAGAATCTTCCTATCTGCCTATTGAGCATGCAATAAGGATTACCGAAATTACCCCATTAAATCTGGAGATTAGAAAACTTGCTTACTCTTTACTTGGCATTATTTCAGCCCTGAAAGGTGATCCATAAATTAAGATAAAGTCGAAGAAAGTTCGGCACAAACAACGCCAAAGTGAAAGGTGCGTGGGCCAAGCGATAAACTTGAATTCGATGGGCAACCAAGCAAATCAACAAATGAAACTCATTGAACTGCAACAACAGCAACAACAACGAGAACAACAACGATAACAACGTCACCAACAGCAGCTAACAAAATGGCGGCTCCAGCGAGCAAGAAGAAGCTAAAAATAAGGAGAACGCGAATTTGAACATCGCTTCATATTCAAGTTGCCGGGCTTCGTTGTTGTTGTGCTGTCGATGTCGTTGTCGTTGTTGCTGTTGCAGTTGTTGGTAAAAAAAAGTTGCACTCGAGTAGCCGCCACTTCCACTTGCCCCGCTTAACCTTTTTTATTCTGACTTCAGCGCTTTCGGGTCGCCGTCGCCGCTCTTACAAAAGTGGGCGGTGGGAGTGGCAGTGTCCCCGTTGTTGTTGTTGGAGTGGCAGCGGTGGCGACGCGATAAGCGGGCACAAATAAAATTACAACGCCCCCCAAAAAAGGAAAACAAGAGAAGAAAAATAAACTAAAAATAAAATACAAAACTAGAAAAGGCAAAATAAACTAGAATGAGAAAACAAAAAAACAAAGTTAAAGTGGAAAACTTAAAATAGAAAAAAAAAAACAAGGAAAAATGCACGAGAAAAACTAAAACGCACAATAGAAAAAAATTAATTTAAAATTCAACAAATATTCATATTGAATTAAGCGAAATTCAATCAAATTATAATAAAAGAAAAAAGCGAAATGAATTTAACAGAAAGGAAAGAAAAAATGAAACAAACTTTCACAGAGAAAATTCTATAAATTAAAATATGAGAAACCCAAACGAAATACCAGTGAAATCAAAGTTACATCTATAAAAGAAAAGGACTTGAAGGAATACAAAGAAATAATAAGCGAAGGGTAGAAAATGTGATTAAAAAAAAAATAAAACCCCAAATGAGAGCATCAAAAAACGAAGGCCCCAAGAACAAAGCGGGGACAGGAACCCTCCACAAAAAAGAAAAGCGAGGGAAACACAAAAAAGTTAAAGTGCAGCGAAAGTTGAAACAACTTAGCCGAAAAAAGAAGCAACCGAAAAAAAAACCCAGCCCCTCTGAAAAGTTGAAGTGGGCGACCCAACCAGCAACCTCGTATCGAGAGGGAGCGGCCGCAAATCGACCGACTAAACGCACCCAAAGCGAGGCTGCCAACGCGAAGCTGCCACGACTTGGGGCAGCTAACCGATCCTCGGGTGGCAGCGCCTTGTCCTCTGCTGGCCGCACAAAAAACTGGCCAGCAAATTGCCCACAAAATGGCCGGGCCCACAGCCCCTCCGTCTGTTTGCTGTCGTGGCAGCGTGTCAAGGACACCGGTGAAAGGACCATCGGCGGGGCGACGGGCATGTTTGCCGAAACGTTTAAAAGATAAATGAGCAGTCGAGAGGGCGCCCCGCCGGCGGCCGCCCTTCGGACAGTTGGGGGCTGTTCTTTTTTTTTTGGCAAGGACAGTGGACGGCAGTCCTCGACAGCTTGACATCTTTGGGAGCTGCTGCGACTGTTGGCGTTGCAATTTATGCAAATTGCGGGAAAGTTTAGTGCGGCCCCCGACGGCCGCACTCTTCACCTTTTCCAAGTCAAACAGTTGGTCATACGCGGCGTATGTGTGTTTTAAAGAAGGCGTGGCAGAGGCGAAAGTTCCTGTCACCGAAAGCGAGGAAATCGCTGGATTTTGTTCCCCACAATTAAACAACCTCGCCCTGCCCGACCAACTGACCCAAGGGGCGTGGCCCACGGGAAGGACACTATAATTGCATGTGCGGTAGAGTGTGTGTGACTTTGGGGACCAGAACAACAATCACAAGTTGGGTTGGCTATGGAAGCAATTCAATTGAAAATTTCTCGCTTCGGTTTTTTTATCGGGCGACTTTGGAGGATTCGCGTCATCAGCGTGGATTCCCCAAAAGACTGACGTTCCTTTTTGGCAAATTGAATGCATATAAAGCAGCAGAAAGGAAACACCCAGCACAGTCTTCCCCATTGGCCTTGGCGCAATTTAAAAACCAAAAGAAGCGAATTGCAAATCCCACAGCATCGTCCTGGCATCGGGCGAAGGGCGGTGACAGGTGGCATATTGAAAAAGCGGATGAACGATTAGCGTGCCCCCGTCTGTCTGTCTGTTGGTTCTTGTGATTGCGTTTAAATTACAGTTAACAGCTTTTAATTTGAATAAACTAATGGAATTCATGGCATTTTTACAACTCTTGGCCAACTCAACGACGGCGACTGCTGTAGACGCCCCGGAAAAGTCGCCCGGTTTCTGCATAATCAGGAAAACTTTTTCCACAGAATTAACGAGCAAGCCAACTCGAGCGGAGCTGGGCGCTGGGGCGGCGCTAAATGAAAGCAGATTTAACGGAATGTCGCCCACGCCAGTGACCTGCTGCCTTTGGGCAATCAGTGATCTGGCGAAAGGAACTACGGCCAAGCGATTGCCCGGATGTCCAATCGACCGTCTGCCCCACTGACCGTCTGTCTGGCCCTCTGATTGTGCAGCTGTGCGGCTGTTGCTCTTTCCGGCTTCTCCGTTTGTGTGGCCACCAATCAACTGACCAAAGCACCCGCACTCGCAAAATGCGAACTTAACGCACTTGACACGTCGGTCGCTGATCCTTCTCCCTGCTCATTTGACCAGCCTGCACTGCCACCGCAACGCATCGCCTGTGAGCTGCTCTGGTTAACCAAGAAGGCTGTAAAGCCGCCCGCCGAACATACGGCTATATAACCACTTGAGCTGCTGTCAGTCTGTCCGGGTGGCCTTCTCGCCGGCCACTAATGGCACTCAAGTGACCAATTTAGAGAGTTGGCAGTTGTCTAATTAAAAGCTAACAAGGCGCCAACCGCCGGACAGACGACTCTACGACCGGAGTGGGTGACATCATCAGAATGATGTTGACAACTGTCATCAAAACGCACAAGCATTCATCGTTGTCGAAGCAGAAGGCCGACAAGCAAAAAGGAGGCTCGCATTTTGGGGTACCTACCGTTAATGGGATTCGGTGAGAGGTCCTTGGTTATCTGTGTTCCTTTGAGTTGCGGTTAATTACAGGATAGTCGATACGAAAAAAACTGTGCGAGAAATTCACGCGACGCGTTGACTTGGCCTGCAGAACGAATGGCGGGCATGTGACTGCCTGGATGCGTCAGGATGCACGGCAAAGTGCACGACACGAAGGGGACGACGACGTCAACGACAACACGATACGAAACTGCAAGTGAACCCGAAGCGAGCCACGACGCGCGGCCGAAGCGAGAGTCACTCAAACGCCGAAGCCCCAAAAAGAAGTCAAGGATGAGCAGCGAAAAAGAGCGAATGGCGTTTTCTCTTTGGTTGGCTCTCTTCGAGTGAAAAGGCCTGGCGATGGGGAGGGGGTCCCCTGCCATTTGTTTTAATTTTGATGGATTTGTTGCCACACGTAACAAAACCACCTGGTCCCCCGCCAGAGCCCCTGGTTCTCCTCGACTTAATTAACACTTAGGAGCGCCCCTTTTTGTATGCAACGTAAATTGTTGGCCGGGAAAAAAACGAGCGAAAATTGCCACAAATTCGCTGGTGATGTTGAAAATTTCGGTTGCTTTCTTTTCGGTTTTTCGCATTTACCATTTTATTTCAAACGAAATTGGTTATTTGCGTGCCAAAAACCAAACACAAAATAACAGAAACCCAAAGCCAAAACCTCCAAAACACCGAACATTAAATGCCCTTTAATGGCATTAAATTTGATTGGTGATTTTAATCTATTATTTTGGGGATAAAGAGGCGAAATAATGCTTAATGGTTGATTCGATTCTGATTTAAATACAGGATCAAAGAGCTTTTCAGACAGGTTCAGAGATAATCCAAAACTGACGACTCAGAAGAACCAAATAATGTCTTAGTCGGAAGAAGTATCTTCTGGGATCTCTTTAAACTTTTGATTCATTCGATTCTCATTGATAAATAGAGGAACTCACGAGCTTTTCAGACAGCTTCAGAGATAATCCAAAACTGAAGACTCAGGAAAACTTAATTAGCACCTTGGTCACTCTAGATTTTCAGTATAAAACTGTGCAAACTATATAAGATCGGTCGGATTTTTAGAATATAAGATATAAGAAGTCAAGGAACATAAATAGAATCTCAATGCTCTATTATTTCCAAGTGCATTGAGCAGAGTATACGACTGCAGCCAAGAGAAATAACTTAGCCCAGTTAAAAGTAATTTTGTTGGTTGAACGGAAGGCGGAGGGTATGGCGAGCCAAAGGAAATCTATCGGAAAAATCAACGGCCATCATTCATGGGCCTATGGGGGCACCCACAGAACAAAGGGATCGAGGGGCGCCTTCCACTACCCTCGAATACAAATGCCAATTGTCTGAACAACAAAAGCAACACTAAAGAGCACAACGATACCCCATAATAAATCACCAAATGGAACGCAAAATACGAGGCTTGGCTCCACTTTCCCCCACCCTCACAAATGCCTTCGGTTTGGGAGAGAAGAAAAAAATATCCAACAAATTGGACGATTTGAAAATTGCATTTAAATACTTTACACACCCTGGCGTATAAAAATTACATAGGACCGGCGAATCCACCCACAGGGTCGTCGGGTCAATGGGTTGGGGGAAGGGGCAGGGACAGGAGCACGCACATAAATCAATGGCAAGTCAATGGGCACAAAAACAGCAAGCAGACCACTCGTAGTCCGGCCGTCTCTCTGGCCAACTAAGCGGCTTTTCCGACTCTGTTGCGACTGCGGCTTTTCGACTTTCCCGCCAGCAGTGAAAGTGCAACGATAAAGCAAACTGAACGGGCGGCCAACTGAGTCGGTTGCCTGAATCAACTGACGGATGGCCGGTAGACAAAGGGCAAGCCCTTTCCTTAGGTTTAAGGTTGTTTGGAGGTGAGAAATTTGCCCGGAACCAGGAACTCAAAAACGATTTGCTGGGGTTAAAGTGCAAAGTTCAAAGGCTTTGCAAGAATCTGGGACATAAGATTCCTTGCCAGGCGGACGCAGCCTCTCAAGACGATGAATGTCGGACGTCAGCAAATATTTGCTCCCCATGCAGACAACACAAAATAAAGCTACAACAACAACAACTACTGAATAAAAGGACATCTTGGAGGACTTACCTTGAGCTCAACAGTTGCTCGGCCTCGGCAGCGGTCATGGCATCGGGCAGGCTGTCGTCCCGTGGCATGGCCGCAGCGGCAATGGCCGCAGTTCCCTCGCCCAGGGAGCTCTCCTCTTCCTCTTCGTGCCCCTCCACTTCCTGGCATTTCAAATGCTGCAGCAAATCCTCCTCATCCTCGCCGGCGCTTGTATCCGCATACTCGAGATCCTGCAAATCCAGCGGCTGGGCGCGTCTCTCAGGTAGAGTGGGGGCGGCATCATTAATGGCCTCCACATACTCAATGGCCAAATGCTCGTCCTCCTCCAACTCGTCCTCGTCGTCTTCCTGGGCATCGAGGCTGGCAATGGGGGCTATGCCCTTGGGCAAGACTGGCCGGGCCGGCGACATAGGCGGGGTGGACTTGGCGCTTCCGCCTCCTGTATTAGTGTCCTGTTGGCTGTTTCGCCGCCGAATTGGCGACACCACGCCCACCGGCGGGGAGCTGTAGACCGGCCGATGCAGCGGCGAGCCCTCGCCATCTCCGCCCGGCTTGCCGCCGCTGGTGGGCGACGACAGCAGCCCACGACTCGTTGGAGGCTCCTGCAGCTCCGGCTTGATGATGGCGTACACTGTGCCGGAGTCCTGGCCAAAACCATTGGCTCCGTGGAACTTCCGCTGCATGTCGCTCACCTTGGCGGTGTCGTAGAGTTCCGCCTCGGAGGCGTAGGTCTCGCGGGCCTCGCTGCCGTCCGGATTGAGGCGGTAGCCCACGTCCACGTAGTTCAGACTGTGGGCGGGCTGGACAGGGCCCTCGTCCTGGCTGGAAATGATGCTGGGTGGACGTTGGCCCAGGCCGGCGGCTGGCAGGTTCACCACAATACTGCTGCGCTTGTTGGGGGCTCGCTGGGGGGAGGTGACTGCCCCGCTGCCGCTATTGGAATGCTGGGAGTCCTCGGAGGACTTGCGGCCTGCAAACGATAGAAAGGAAACGTTACAGAAAAATCCAAAGACCTTAATCTTAATATATCCTTTAGTCTATGTAGAAAATTTTTATTTTGGCAGCGTATAAAGACAACCAAGCACATTTAGATCCCCTGGACCTGAGTTATTTTTCGACTACTCCGCCAACAACCTGACCAGATCGTTCTGCATGTTGAGCAGCAAGTAGACCCGCTCGCTGCCACCCTCCCTGCCGAGCCGCTCCTGGAAGTCAGGATCCTCGTGCTTGTGCTGCCCATGGAACTCCCGGTAGCGCTTCAGCTCCAGCTCCAGATATTGGTCCACTTCATTGTCCTGCTCGCCCCGCAGCTCCGCCCGAATCGTGCTCAGCAGATAGTTCATGTCCTTGCGCACCTCGGCTGGGGTCTTCTTCCAGTCGCACTTGAAGGCGCTGCTATCGGGGCCCGCTCTTCTAAACGTCTTGATCTTGGGCGGCGAGGACTTGGAGCGCAGCCGAGGCCGCTTCCCCACGCTCTCCAGACTATCTGAAGAGCTCACCTCGGTGAAACTAAACACCTGCTCACTGCCAGCCGCCAGCCCACCGCCAGCAAATCGATAGCCCGTCGAATTTTGGCAGCAGCTGGCCGACATGTTCATTTCATTGGGTCCACCTCCGCCCATGGCACAGGCTCCACCTCCAGGCGGCTGAGGCTGAGCTGACTGCTGGCCATTTTGACTGCAGCAGGCTCCTGCCCCAGCCCCATAGCTGGACTGGTTCTGCATCATGCTGGCCTGCAGGGCAAACGAGCTGGCCAGGGCCATGGAGCGCGTGGCTGCTGCCTGGCCCGAGTCGGTGAAGTCCACCCACTCGAGGACCTGAGGCGGTATCTTCTGGAAAACACTGTAGAGCCGCTTCTGGTTGAGGCAGACGCTGAGGTGGCTCATGTAGACGTTGCGCAGCCGCCGCTCGTCCAAAGTGGTGCAGGGCATGGTGGTGAGCTTGTCCAGCCAGAGCCAGGCCAGGCGGTATTCGGCGGTCTGGCCGGGGAAGACCTCCTCGGGCTTGGGCGAGAGATCCAGCATGAGGAGGAAGTCGTTGGTTAGAAGGCTGGCGTGCTCCTCGGCCTGGCGCTCGGAGTGGTCGGGTCGGTTGGATTTGCGGCTGCGGTTGCTGGAGTTGCTGCCGAAACTGGTGCGGGACTCGGAGCGTGGGACTTGGACGGAGCCATCTTCTCGGCGGCTGCGGCGCTCGCGGTGATCTCTGCTGCGGTCGCGTTGACCAAAGGACATGTCGCCGGGACGGGCAGGTGTGTTTGTGTGTGTGTGTGGTGTGCCTATCGCTTTGCCCTCGACGAAAGAGAATTGTTGAGATTGATCAAAGTTTCCGATTTTGATTTCGTTGACAGCCCACAAAATTTGGAATTTTGAACCGAAAGCTTGGCAAAGGATCACAAAACGGTACATTTAAACCAACTCAATCGATCGGAAGACATAAATCACCCGATCTCACCGAGTTTTGACACTTTAAATGAATTGCCCTGCCCCGTCTGTCGGTCGGTCGACTGATTTACGCGAATCGCCATTAAACGGAAGTCTTCTAATTTAAAAGAGCCACAAAATTTGGCTAGCGAGAATTTTGTCTTGTTAAAAATTTGCGACGCTACTAAAAGTTTTTCTTCGTTTCGCGCTAATTTTAGATTGGCGAGGAATCTTTGTTCTTTTTTTTAGTGCGCGTCGTTTGGCTTTACGGTCGGCATGTCTGGAAGGCGTGTGGGCCGAGTTGTCAACGTCTCCCTGGCCAGCGACAGACTTCTTAACCCAGACAGAGTCAATGGCCAGGCCCCAGCCCACGTGTCTTTTGATTACAACAACACCAATAAGAATGCCAGGGGAATTCCAAGAAAAAGATAGAAATAAACGAATTTCATGGTCTATGAAAATTCCTTTAAAAGCTTTTACTCCCGACTTTTGATTTATATTTGGGGACTTCGAATTAAAGTTCCTTGCGTCTGCCCCAGCGCCAAGCCAGCTGTTCCAGGAGGAACCCCAAAAGACTAAAAACCACACCGATCATCCAAATGTAAAAGGCGCCTTGGAGGATGTCCAAATTGAGGACTTTCTTCTTCTTCGACTTCTTGCTCTCGGCCAGGGCATTCGCATCCTCGGCGCCCTCCGATTCCTCTTCTAGATTCTCATAGAATTCTTCCGCCTGGGAGGCGTAGCTTTTTCTGCGGATCACGTCCATTTGCTGCCAGTGATCGAGGAATCCGAACTCCAGAAACCAGGTCATCAGCTCTTGGAACTTATAGAGAAAAGCCGATCCTCTGGGCAGGATGTAGGTGTTAACCATGGAACGCAAATGCTGCTTAACAATATGGAAGTCCGAGCGTCCAAGTTCCACATTAAAGGAAGTGGCCAAGAAATCCCGAGCCACCTCATCCTTCAGAATAAAGCCAACCTGCTTCGAGGACCGGCTGATCTGCAGGGCGTACGGCCCGCTGCTGTAGTTCTGAGGCAGGATCTTGATATGGGCATTCAGCCACTTCATATACTGCGGCTCCAGAGTATAACGCACCGCCGCAAAGATCGTAGAAACCGCATAGATAGGCACTTCGGTCTGTTGAACCGCAAGATCCAGCGAGTCTAGCTCCGGTTCAAAGGTCGGCTCCACAAAACTGCTCTCCACCTTGGCAAAGTAAATGCTGGTGATCACGTAATTGAAGAGGATCCAGGCCATCACAAACAGTCGGAGACTGCTGACCTTTGGGAACTGCTGACGCACTGGCTCCCCGAATTGTGTTTTCCAGATCATTTCAAAGACCTCGAACCAACGATCCGCGCGGAAACGCTCCACCCCAGGCAGCCGCACCACACGCTTCTGAATTACCACATAGACAGCGAAGACGGTGAGGAAGCTGACCACCAACAGGCGCCACAGATTCAGGCTGAAGGCCCTCACAAAGATCAGCACCTCAGGCCGCATGGTAGCCGACGGAACCACAAGGTTTATGATCCTCCTTATATACGGATAAAGCCCCTCCACATACGGATAGGCGCAGTCCAAAACAAATCTCGCGTTCATGGCGATGTGAGAGTTTCGGTTGAAGATGTCGACAAGGACACCTGATGCCTCGACGTTCACACAGTCTCCGTAGTTGTCGTTGTCCTCAGGGAGGACATATGCAGCCGTGGCATTCAGCCGAGCGGCCAGGGTACGCGCAATGCTCCCATCGATGCCTAAGAATCCAGCGGTGGCGGTTTGGGGAAGCGGAAAGGCCCGAAGTGGCTCCCGAAACATCGAAAACCTCAGCTCAAAGC
>JBAMCP010001038.1:8128-26232 GCA_037075105.1 Lissocephala sabroskyi
GGTTGCCGATTCACCACTTAACCTTTAACCCATAAAACACCGAAATGGACAGTATCGATTGACCTCGTTTCCGTTTTCGATTTCAATTCACACCCACAATTTCCGTGCTGCAAGTGGATGGGGAAACATAATTTAGTTCCGCTTGAATGCGTTGACTTTGAATTTCATTTAACGGCTGCATTCGCACATTCGGCCAAGAAGAGCGAAGCCTGGACAACGCCTCGGGCTGTCGAAAATGTGGCTCATTTATCAACGACATCGACTGCTTAGCATTTTGCTCTCCGAGAGATTTCCACTTCATCACACCAAATGGCGCCCACCAGTTGCGTTGGACGGTCCGTCTGACAATTTCCAGTTGCTGGACCACGCCCACTTTTCCGTTTAGAAGTGCCCCCGCCCCCTATGCCACGTTCCTATGTAGCGAGTTGGAAAATTAAAAAAATAAGGTCATTGGAGCTCGGGAAACTTTTGCTCTTTGATTCGTTTGGTTCGTTTTTTTTTTGCGTGTGCAGTTTCCGATTTCCGTGGCACTTCAAAAATTGACTTTTACAAGAAAACAATTGCTGCGTTGATAAGTGGCTGACTGGCGGCAGCCAACGGCCAACGACCACGGTCCTTCGGCGCTTCAGCGCTGTGAAATGAAAGGAAAACAAAAGAATCGCACTCCATTGAAACGATTTTGCGGTTAAGTGATTCGACCCGAGCCGTTCTACGTCTTGGCTGCCATTTCCTTCTACTACTTTCATCTTTCTCTTCTCCACTTGCTTGAGATTTATGATTGCATTCAGTTGCTTGTGTGCTGACCCAGGAAGCTGTCGCTGCCTTGGCTCAGTTTCTACTTTTGGCCTTCGCCACCCACAGTTTTTTGTTAACAGTATTTCTTTTCCAAATGTCAACCAAGAAATGTTAAAGAGGAGATTTTCAAGCCTTTATTCTTTAAAAGCAAACAATGATTCAAAGATTCGGATATCAAAGCAAATATCCTGCTTCTCATTACTTAAGAACCGCTGGCGGGATTCAATCAAGAAGCTGAGCAGGAGTTTTCTCCCCGTTTCGGGCTCTTTAAGTAGCTTAAACTTTGATCCGATCATATGGATCATGATGAAAACTTCCCTTAGCCCATTTTTCTTTGAGCTTGCCTGACAAATTCTTGGGCAACTTCAATGAGCCTTAAGCGCCGCCTTAAACCAAATTCAGTCTGTGAAATGCGTTGCATTTTTTATAAAATTCTAATTGGCAGTTGTCGACACATTGGCCGGCATTGAGAAATTTGAGTTTGTTTCGAATTCAATTCAATCGTTTGACCATGCAAATTTCATTTGCCAATTTGTTATTTAAATATTTCTCTCCTTTCCCCTCCCCACCCTCTCGACCACTCGGTATCATAATAAATTGCACAATTTGAAATGCCAACAAAGTCGAATGCATTTCCGAATCGACATCTGCCAATGACTTGGCCTGCTGTTCAATCTGCGTGCCTTGCCGGCCCACCTGATAGTCTTCAGTATTTAATACCAATTTATGTTTCATTGTCTTAGGCGGGAGGATAGGAGTCCCGCCCGCTTTGGGTATGTTGCTTCAATTAAATCTAATTCATTCGACTGAATATTGCAACACGACAGGCAGGACGATGGTCAAGGCGATGATGCTGTTCACGCAGCCTGAATTGCCACTGTCATTCCCACTGCCAGGGAAGGCTATAACTTTGTGTTTGGTTGTGCAATATGCAAATTTTGGGTGGCTGAACAGGGCTTACACATGGCTGCCTACTGGCCATGGAGCCGCATTTAGCACCTGCTGTCTGTCTGTCTCTGGAACAGGGGCGTGGCGAAGACAAACATTGGGGCATTGTTCGTTGGAGGGGGCGGGCAACGTAAGTGGTTGTGAGGCGTTTTAGGCCAGATTAAAAGTGCCAGACAAGATGTTTTTGTCAGGGAAGACGTATTGAATGTTGGGGGGAGTTCTTTGTCCCTTTGATTCGCTCGGCAAATGGCAAACAAGACCGGCAAAAATTTGCATGCAAAACTTTACTCATAATTTCCAGCACCACCGATATATATAGTCGCTATATACACCTGTTTGTTTGGCTGAAAGTTTGTTGACTGGCCACCCACCCCCCGCTGGTTGGGCTTTAGTTTGGCAATTTTGATTCCTTTTTGTTGGTCGCATTCCATTCAGTTACTTTGGCCCCGAGCGGGCGAAGGGGGCGGGCGGCTGTGTATTGATTTTTGTGCAATATTTTTGACACGCTGTCGGCATAGAAAAATAGTTGAGTGGCGAGGCCACAGAACCCAGAAAGCAAATCAACTTTTTAATGGATGGACAGGTGAATGGGCCTCCCTTTGAAACATTTACAGGGTCGAGTGGGCCAAGCCCCACAAATGTTTTGCGGTTGGAGCGATAAATGTTTCAGGTTTAAACGGCCGATGGAAGGTTCTATGATCCCCGTTGGCTAAAGGAATCTTTCAACATTTGAAGTCCCCCACTGCTTGATTTGACGTCCGGCAATTGCACGTGGTCACCACTTTAATTTGCAAACTTTTGGTGGTCTGAAAACCCCACGGAGCCTTGCGTAGGCTGCTTCCATGTTGCACGCAAAATGCATACCCGAAATTGCGCATACGACCTTGTGACCGCCGTGCGGTTATGCCTGGCAATTTTCCCCAGATGCATTCAAATGGCTGCCCGGGCAGGGACGAATGTTTGCGACTCTAAACTTACCTCTCGGGGGCTTTTTTTCTGGGTGACTCTGGCCGCTTTGAGGGCGTGTCGGGATCAAACGAACTGTGCGCCAAGAGCGCTTCTCATGCATATTTTCGAGCTCGCCGAAGGCAAGGAAGGCGGGCACAATTGACACGCACTTGACTTGGCCGCATAGAAGAGCCAGCGGCAGAGGGAGAATGGCTCTTGCCTTTGTGGTTTGGTCAAGTGTTTTTCGGTTTTATTTTTTTCTTTTCGGTGAGGATTTTGGGGTTTTTTGTTGTATTTTCCACCTTTGAAAGCGAAATTGATGCAGGGGGCGGGTAAAAACTTTGAATTCGAAAAGTTTGAATTGCATGAAAATTGGATAATCCGATTGCCACTGAGCAAGTTTAATTTGCTAACCGAAAACAACTTAGAGTTGCTTAGAGAGTCTATAAAATTTTCAAAAGCCTTCCTACATTTATTTCAAATGCGTTTTTTGGGTTTCTAATATTTTGCATCTTCTCAATTTAGAAAAAAGATAATTCCCTTTTTTACTAATGGCTCAAAAGAACTAAAAGTAGCTTATATAATTCTGAATATTAAATCTCCTTACGCTCTGGTTTTCAGGGAATTAAAAGTTCGGTGTTTGGCTGGTTGCTTTAATTTCCCCCCTGTCTATTTTCTGCCAACCCGTCGTGTTCTGGCCCACTTGGGTCTTTGCGTATTTGAATTCATGGAAAAGTTGGCACGTGCTTTGTGGATCTGCCCGGCTTGGGACATCTCGCCAAAGCAGGTAATCATGATTTGAAAATTCGATTTGACTAATCAAACTGACGGAACTCAGAGCCAGAAATAGACTGGCCCACGCCATTGGCAAATCAGCGTCTAATTCATAAAATTGATGGGCCCGTATGGCAGGACAGACTACACATGGTGGGGGGAAACTTTGCGAAGCCCGAATTGGGCCAAATTGAATGTCAACACGCGTAAAAATAGCTATTCGTTGACAGGAGTTTTCCTGCGATTCCCCGGTTTCTTTTGCGCGAGTTTATGGTGATGTGTTGACGACCCAGTCGACGTGTCGACAGCAATGACACGGCATTGGCATTAGGGGGCCCCATACTGGCAGTGTCTTTGTATCAGTCGCTGGCGCAGTTGCGAAAGCTTCAATCAAAAGTAAATTAAGCATACGCCGTGTGTGTGGCCCAGCCCCCTGCCAGAGTTTGATTTGTTTTGCTTTTACGAAAATGACGCAGACGATTTGTTGGGGGTCTTTAAATTCACAGCTTGCGCGTTATTCAGTTGGCTTAGTCGACCACTTGCCGTTGCCCTAAGTGGTTGGCAATTGCCAGTCGGTCTCGGGAAACTCCGGACGACTGTGCGGTTTTTGATTGATTGATGAGCCGCTGACAGCTGACTGACCGAGCGACCACAAAGTTTTAGCACCGGCAGGGGCCAACTGAAAATACGTCAAATTCTCTGAAGGGTCGAAGGGGCGTGGCATGTTTTATTGCAGTTTTTAAACGCTTTGCTGGCTGGGCTTGGAACACTTCAAATATTGTGTAATGCTTAGGTGCCTGGCCGGCATTCTGTATCCAGCCGCCATGCACCATGTGAGCAAAAGTTTGTCAAGTCTCTCAGGTGAATTAACTTTTCCGCTCGACTCGTTGCTGACGCAAGAACTTTCCTCAAACTCAAAATGCATTTTGCGAAACTTTTACTGCTGCTCTGGGGCATTGACAACCGCAGCATTGAGCCCTCAGTCTATCTCACAGATGGCTGGCTGGCTACCAACCAAGGCCACCACCCCAGCCATGCCTGAGACTGGCAAGTCTTATGGTCATATTCAAATTCGGCTTGAAGACAATTTGCTGGCCTGCTCAGCTAATTTCGTTTGGTCCAGCCAGCGGGCTGTTGTTTTGTTTATTTTCACTTAAGTGTCGAGATCTCCAGGATCTGACTTACTGGCCGACTGACTGGCAAATAAACCATAAAATAGCATAAAAAATGTTTCAATTGTCGCAAGTAAAGCAGCTGCCGCAATCCAGCAACCAAACAATGCGAGGATGTATAGAATCGCAGGCAGGAGTGTGTTTTATATAGAAATTCCGCTTTTGGTATGTGCAAATGGCAGGCTATGAAAATATTTGCCGACCTACGGAGCGTCGTCAGCAACAGACAGACTGAAATGAAGACGGCGAAGGACTCGGAATCTCCCGCCAGCAGCTGATGCAGCTGCGGCTATAAAAACAAATCATATAGCAAGTTTTCGAGTGGCCAGGCGAGCCACGCCGGCAAGACAAATATAAAATTCACAAGGCAGTGGTCATAAAAAATTAAATCAGTTTGTTGGAAAATATTTTCCGTTTGCTCTTTTGCCCGTCGTCGTTGTCGTTAGCGGACCGGCAATTTCCCCCTCATCTCCCCCCTTGCGACACATCCATCGTCCTGGTGGCAAAATGAAACGCACGCGCGCTGCTTGTTTTAAGTGATTTCGATGGCGTTGTTGTTGTTGTTGATGATGCATTTTTTGGGTAATTGCAGTAAAGTTGGGTAAATGTTGGTTTAGCTCAAGGATAAGAAATTTCTCTGCTTACTGTTTCTGCAGGAATTTAGTTATCACAACACGCACGTGGAACAAGCTCCTTCAATCAGGATTAGCCACTTGAAATTTTACAATTTGATCAGTGCTTTGGCGCTGGCGCAACGAAACTTGAGAGCGGATAAGCTAGATAAATTTGTGCTTCATAAATTGAGGCCACAATTTGTCATACAACAAGATAAATTTTGGTTAATTAAACTTGAAGATTTTGATTGAACATTTCGGACGGCATTTAAAATAATTTTTATTATTCAATCTGTCCAAAATAAGGGAACTATTTATGAAACGAAGGGCCAATTAATCAGCCGTAATTTGATTTAAAATTAAATCTTAAAAATTTCTTAGCATACTTTTTTGGGCTTTGTCATTTGTCTGCCGTTTATTCCATTTGAAGAAAAGAGTACTTATCTATCGCCTACGTTGCGTATTCTGCGTGCTCTTAACTCTTTCCTTGTGCCCGAGGCATTACGAATAGTGAAACCGGCGGGGGAAAAAATCCAATGAGGCTCAGCGGCTGCTCCAGTGGAAGTTTTTTCCCTCCTATTTTTTTTTATCTCTCTTTTTGCTTTGGCAAACTTTCAAGTAGCATCATTTGTCAGCGGATAAATAGTTTGGTCGTAAGTAAGTAGCCCCAGTTATGCTCTTTGATTATGTCGGCCAAGAACATCCGAGCCCCCGAGCCCAATCCGCCATTATAATTGCGGCCCAGCACCAGTCGGAGGAAGTTTAAGCCGCTGGCCAATATTTTATGCACTGACAGCACCGCCAGCCTTAGCGGTGGCCGTGGCGTTGGTGACGTCGTCAAGAAGAGCCAACCGAAGGCAGGACACCCATTTCGCCATTAATAATTCAAATCGTACGCCTCGTCGGTCAGTTGAGGCGAAATTCCAATCGGCCGCTTTCCATCTTAATGACTGTGTATTGGGTGAGCCACAACATAATAAATAGGCTTTAGTTTGGTCAATTTGACAAAATTGTTAAGGCTCCAAATGCACGCAACATAAATCAGCCGACATTTAAGGCCGAGAGCGTTGGCCATAAACGAATTTATTATATCACAAGTGAAGTTGAGTGAGCCGCTACTTCCCGAACTGGGCGTGGCTCCGGGCCGCTCCTAATCAAATTCAACATAAATGATTGAATAGAATTTTAAGCATGAAATCAGCAGAACGTTGTCAGTGATTGAGCGCTCCTGCTGACTTGGCACGGCGGCCGCTGCGTGGACAAAGTTGCCTTTTTTTTGCTCTGTCTCCGCCTGATTGATGGCCGATTTATTTGCTTAAAGTTTCGCCTTCCCATGACTTTAAAAGTTTCCAGCACAAAGCCACTTGCAATCCCCGGCCATTGACTAAAAAAAATGAAAGGAACCCCCGCTGCCAAACGGCTTTCGCAATGCATTCCGAAGCCACTTGGCAATAAACGAGAATTTGTAACTGCATAACCAAGCAGGAGATTGGGAATTGCTGGTGGTGGGCGGCTGCCAATGCCGGTTGGCCCTTTGTGTAAACGGAGCTAGAATATTGTCATCTGGACATGACGAGGGATCCGCTCTGGTGTGCTGTCAACGGGGCCGTCGGCCCTCGCCCCACAAAGGTAATAAAAGTGTAGTTGCATTTTCTGAAGCCCTGCAGGCGAAATGAAATATTAAATGACTCTCTCCATTCGCCTGCTCCTCTCTCTTGCCGCTTTCTTTTACTTTCTCTGCCCAGACCAGCATACATGCCGGCCACGGGCAACAAACAGAGCTTGACACTCAATGATATTTCCGAAAAAAGGGGCTGCCAAAAAGTTTAAAGGGGGTCGGGTGGCCGGTTCGCAGAGCAACCAAGAGAATTTTAAATACAGAGAAAATAAATTAAAGTAAAATGCACAACGCACGGTCATTTCAAAGGCGCTTAGGAATTCCAGTGAAAATAGGCAAAAGGCAAATAGAAAATATTTTAGGAACTATGGAAATGCTGGCCAAGGATTGAAAGTTCAATCGAAGGGCAATTTTTCAATTAAAGAAGAATCTCTGAAATTTGCAGAATTATTTGCACAAACTTCTTAGGTATTTTCCACTGCATTTCGTTTCCCTTTGAGTAATTTTAATACCCCTTACCCTTTCATATGGACATAAGGGCAAACAAGAAGGTCTTTCTGTTCTATAAATTCTCAGATCATCACATTTAATAAAATGAAAATGGTAGGTTTAAATTTCCTTCAGCAAAGGGTAAAGCATTTAACAGCATATTTCAAGATTTTACCCCTTACCCTTGACTTGTGTATATTTGACTTTTGTTAACTTTTCTTTTGAATTTAATTAAAGTCAACTTCTTTTCCTAGAATGCACATAACATATAGATAATTAGATAGGGTATTCAGTTTAGGGTATAGAGCCTTTTTTCTTACAGGCTTATTTCCCCTGTGCTTTAAATTCATTAAAAATGCTTAAGTTGCATTTTTGAAAGTTTTTAAAAATTCCTTAAGTGTTATTTGCTTAAACTTAGACATTTTTAAAGTGCCTCCTTTTCCCTTTCGCTCTCCCTACGATAATGGCCATGGAAATGCAATCATTTGTGCAGGAGGAAAATCCCGCTCATTAGAAAAATCACCTTCAATGAGCGGACATCGCTGGCCGCAGCCTGGAAAAGCGAGGGGCAAACCGATTTCGAATCCCGATCACGTTGCCCATTGCGCTATTAACGCGTAGCGATAAAAAAACCCCAAACAGTTGGACGCTGCATAAAAAGAGGGAGGAATCGGGCGGGGCAGACCGGCGCGATGCCTTTAATTGGACGGCCTTGGAGAACATTTTTCTGGCATTGCGTTTGCCGGTATTTTTGTTGTTCTTTTTATCATAAAATTTTTAATGAGTTCTGGACGCGCGTGGGTGTCTGCGTGTGTGTGGGCGGCCACCGGAAATTTGTTAATGTCGAAGGCGTGTCGCCTGAAATTTGTCGTAAAATTTAATGCTCCCACTTTCACCCCGACTTTTACAATCAAAGAGATTAGGCCAGGACAAAGCGGCTGACCCGGCCGCTGACCCGGTCTGGGCATTTTGAAATTCCTAAAGCCGCGTGCTCGATATCATCAGCATCATTTATATATCTGACCGATGCCGTCTTGTTAGCCACCCACCCACACAGATGATGGCTTTCGTCTTGAGCGTTTGGTTTTTATGCCACATCATAAAAGGAGCGCGGTGACGTGACACCCACACGCTCCCCTGCCCGCCCCTCGACATATGCACGCCCCGCCCACGAAACAACAATGGCCGCCCCTCGTTAGTGGGGCTGGTGAAAAGTGCTGGGATTTTTTTGGGGGGTTCGCCGCTGATTGATTAATACATCAATTTTGGCATTGGACTTTCGCATTTGACGGGCGGGCTGCGGTTGGCGTCACCGTTTGCAGCTCATTTAATCACCACAAAGAGACATAAAAGCTAATTGTGCAAGTTTCCGGGAAGCTGCGCTTTGCTTTCTTTGACATCGAAAAAAGTTGCCTTGAACCATTCACACTTTTGCCTGGCAAATTGGTGACATGTGTCGAGTCCACAAGCCCGCCCAAAGTTGTCTAATGATTGCCCGCAAAAACAAATTGATCAAATGACAGTCGAAGAAAAATTACTGAAAACCTCAACTATTGTTGACGAATCGACTAATGCGGTTTCAAAAAAGAAAGACGCTTGCACAGATTACCCAACTGTCCAAGTGGCCAGATGGTTAAAAAAAAAGGTAAAAAATAAATTCCTAGCACTTACCGATTGTTGTTTAATTTCTTTTGAAGAGGGTAATTGGTTTTGTGGTTCGCGTGGTTGCTTGATTTTGTCAAAGAATCCAAATATCCAAACACAAATCACGCGACGGTCAACGCGACAAAGTCATAGAATTCGCGGAATCGCCAGCGGCGCTTTTAAGTCCTCCACACTTTCAATGTTCTGCAAAAAGAAAGAAAGGCTTTGTTAATATGAAAGAGCTTATAAAGAAAAACGAAATTCCAGGCCCGCAATAGACGAACAAACAGTTGGGCAGTTGAGCAGAATTGAGAGAACTTAAGGAACCAGAAGAACGAAGGCTATAATTGCTGAGCTTTGAGTGGGAAGAGCGGATCCAAAGTCTCCTGAGCGTTGCCGAAATTTATCGAGTTATTTGAAGAATAGAAAAGCGACTCACAAACGAAGGAAAAGAAGCGAAGCTGAGTGAGCAAGTTTAGCTTAAAAGCCTGGCAATCTGAATTTCTTCGGCTGGATAAGCGGAGGCAGAAAGAAACTTTATTATTTTTTTTGTAACAGGAAGAATTTGCTTCGGTTGAAGAGTCTAAATGGGTGAAATTGTGGGGGAAAAAAGCTCAACTTGGTTTCCATTTAGCTTTTGGCTTTTTCGTCTACCTTTTGAATTGGTCTTTCGTTTGCGGCGGTAGACTTGGCAGGACTTTTTATCCTGCGGTTTTCAATTTACACCAGTGCGTGTGTGAAAACTTAATTGGTTTCGATGTACAAACTTCTCTCTGCCGGCAGCTTAATTGCCGATTGACTTGACCCACTTGACAAACTCAAAAAAATAGGAGCACATTCCCAAACGCTTCGATTTGCGGTGGGCGTTAGGGGAGGAACCTAAGCAATTTCCCCAGACAACGCCATAAATTATAAACTACAAGGGAACGACTAAGCCGGAGCGCCTCCTCGACAGTCCTGTGACAGCATTCAATATGCATAGTTAAGCAATTTGCGTGTGCCAGCGATCGGGTGTGTGTGTGTATGATGATTGACTGTTTGATTGACGCGCTGCACGAAAATTGCAAGAAGTCAAGTTGTCGTGGCCGCCGGCAATTGCAACATGCAACCGCCAGCTAGCCAACTTTCTTGCACCCCCAACTCGGCTTCTTGAGCTTGCAACAGAGTCGAGTGGCAGCGGCCACGGGCCAAGTGGCTGGCTGGCTGCCGTGTTGGCGTGCAATTAAAAACCCTCAAGCCAAAGCTGCTTTTAATTGTTGCCACCGTCTGCTTTAAATGGCCAAGGTGATTTAGTGTAAACACAGCAAATCACTGGCTTGATTTAGGTTTAATGATCCCCGCCGAACTTCAATCTTCAGCCACGGCAGCGCCTCATTAACCGCCTGTCAAATATCAATTGACTTCGACTTGGTTGCCTTCTTGGGTTATAATTTAATTTATTTCATTATTTCCTCAGGGACCTTATAAAAAAAAAAAAAAAAAATACCCTCCCGCGGGAGTCGCCTGAAAGGGGAAACAATCAAAGAAACCGGAGGCGGACGGGCAAAGGCAACGTCAATTTTGTAAAATAAAAAAACACGCCGAATGAAAGATGAAAATTTAAGCAACGTTTCCTTGATGGCATATAAACAACCGCCCCCAGCCCGCCGCCGACCCCGCAAGACAGCCACCATGAAGCTTTAATGTTGTTCTTCCGTGTGAATTCGTAATAACTGCATAAATTAAGATGCTCCGCTGGCAGGAAACTCACCACAGGCCAACTCACCAGGCCCCTGGAGAAATCAGCCGGAGGGGAAACTCAACGAAGCGAATTGGTCGAAACTGGCCGAAACGGAGGGCCAAGCCCACCGAACCCCTTCGACGGGGTTGCCAATATCATTTTCATAAGATTAGCCCACACACACAGAAACAGCCACACACAAAACTAATGAGGGTCAGGTCCTTTCAGATAAAATGGCCAACGGAAATGCCGAAATTGTGGGCTTTAAGTTGAAATTTAAATTCAAAGCCCCCACCCCCACACACGGCCGACGCTCCCAGTGGGTGTGTGTGTGATAAGGGCTGTGTTTTTTTTTTTGTTGCTTCCATAAATTGAATTTAATGCGCTTAGTTTGGCGGCCTATCAAACCGTTAAACGTAATTCGGAGTCGAGAAGCCGCCAACGCCCTTAAGCGCATTTAATAATGACAAATTTCGTGTGTGATTTCGTGTAAATTGTAATTAATTAATTTGCTACTTGACTTGCCCAGGGATTGCAATTAGGCTTAAGTGCAGTAAGCCGGCCAAACCGCCCACCCAACGACCAAAAGAACCCACAACAATGTAGACAATTGCTGACTGCTACGGTGACTGATGACCTCCTCCCCCTCTGGCATCTTTTTGGCCCGCGTTGCTTATAATTTAATTTGGCAGATGTGTTGGAAATGCAGAGCACACGGCGGCATCCTGCATCCTCAGCTGTCAAATGGAAATGGAACTTGTGTAAATTGCATTACCTGTCGCAGTGCCGTCGATGCCTGGCTGGCTGTAATTTCCTAGCGCCTTGACCCAATTGCTTAGCTGTTGGCAAATCTCGGAGCCTGTCACACCCACTCACTTCGTGCAGTCGGGGGGGCTGACATTTTTGACATTTATTCATGCCGTTTTCCGCTCACCCGAGCATTGCGAGTAAGCAACAACAATGCGTTCAAGTAGCTGTCAGACAAAAGCCGTGGAGGGGGATTCCTCGGCCTCAAAACCCCGAAAAAAATGTGTAAGAAAAAGTTCGCTTTGCACACTTCGTGCTGCTTGGCTTTCAAATGGTTATGGACGGTTGGTTTATTGAGAAGCAGCTGCCATCATAATTCAATATTTTACACTCGAATGTACACCAAACACAACTTGACAGGCACAGACACACGCCAGGGGAACAGCTTGCCTGAGAATGAAAATGTTTACACGCTGCTGCCTCCCTCCCTCCCCCAACAGCAACAAGAGCTTGAATGCGAAGTGCTGGGCACTTGGGCATGACCCAACCCTTCCCGCAAGACACAAGTCAAGTGGACGCTCGCTCGCCCACCTGGGCAGCTGGGGACTGCAGACTTGAACTTAATCATTTGAGGTGGTTGTCTGGGGGCGTCTTGTACATTCTGTTATTTAGCATAATTAACTGAAATGCCGAGCACACTGGCCGAGTTAATTGCCCTACGCCAGTTTTCTCGGCCTGCTTGTCCCACTGTCTGTTTGTGGGCCTGACAAGCCTCACAAAGAGCAAATCAATCTGATTAATATGCCAGTTAGTAGCCACCGTTGTTGGCCGTCCACCTAAGCTGGGCTCTTTGCAAAGGCGGTCAACCGCAGGCGGGGGTTGGCGTGCTGCTGGCGCATTTAAACCGCAAGGTCTGCAAAATTTCCCAGGGCACGGCATATTTAATGCAGTCTGCAGTTCTATGCTCGATTTATCTTATTTTTTGTGGCCACGACAGCTGAAAAAGCTTTAAAGCCGTCGCAGGTTGTTGTCTGGTTCGTCTGGCCAATAACTTGGATAAAAATAACGCATACGCCGAGTAAGCTTTGCCGTTTGGCTGGCCGCGGTTAAAGGGACAAAACTTTAATGCGCGTAATTTATGCGCCTCGAATGGGGGACTTGGGATTACCGGCGAGGTGAATTTTCAAAGGTGCCGCAAATTAATGTTGGCAGCGGGGCGACAGGTGAGCCTGGCAAGCCGGAAAATTAGCGGAAAGCGTCAAAAGCGCTCCCCAAACGGCCATGCCGGTGGGTCGCGGCCTTCGTCTATGGCCACATTGAAAACGCGTAGCGAAAATTTGTTTGCTGCTTGTACTTTGTCAGTCGCTGGGTGGCCGCAGGCCAGTTGATTTTGGCCAGGCTGCTTGTCAAGTGAGCTGTGTAATTATCGGGGCTTTAGGCTAATTTACCGCAATTCAGAGCCCTCCTCTGGCGCATTGCACTTGTGTTTTTTTTAAGCTTTCAAATTGTGTAAATTTTTTCGTTGCGGGCTGTTGGTTTCCGGCTGTCATGCATAGCCGAAAAGATGGCCATTTTTTTTTGGAAACTGTCTGCCAAAGTTGGCTTAAGTGGCTACAGTTGTGCGGGGGGCGGTCGGCAGAGGGATTTGGTCAAGTGACTTGGCTCCCTGGACGCGTACGCCGCGGGGTCGGTGGGGAGGTCAACTTTGCTTGCGGCTTTGGCACAGCTTAAAATTGGATTTACGTTTTTCTGCGTGCTTTGTTTGCCTTTCATTTTTCCTTGTTACTTTCTTTTATTGTTCTCCGCGGGCTGAGCCCCTCCCCCTATCGCTTGGGTGTCGCTTTAATAACTTTTCTTTTTTAAGCCGCTTGTGGGTCCAGAAAAGCTGCGTGGGTTTTAATTGCTGCCGAACTTCTTTCCTTCAAGTTTACAATTCTAAATTTCTGTCCCTTACGTCACAATCGCCTGGGGCGGCTGATAACAACGTGTGAAGCTTCACAGGTCCAACAATTGGCGAGAAATCGTGCAATGGCAAATAAAGGAAACCAATTTTGGAAAACACATTGTTTGGAAAAGTCCCCGCCATGCGTCGAAATCAAGGACTCACGCACGCCTGCACTGCTTTGGGTAATTTATAATTTTCAATGGCATTTGCTTTTTTTTGTGGCGGCGGCTGCGGGCCTCCTGCTTTGTAATTTGCACGCAAATAAATTCTGAAGTGAAAAGCTTTTGTAACTTTCATCAGCAGCATTAATTTTCCACCTAGAAAAGAAAAACTTGCGCAAAACTTCCACGCCCACGGCCAGCGCATAGAAAAATTTCAAAAACTACGGAGAGCAAAAAAAAAATCCATCAAGTCAGTCAACCGGAAAGCCTAAGATCTGTTGGCTGCTTTCAATTAAGCGGGAGTTGAATTTTTCCAGCGTCTCATTGGTTTAATTGTTTGCACTGTGCAATCATTTCGCCAAGCAGGCAAATATTGACAAGACCAAAGAGAAAAACATCCAATGTGAAGACAAAGAAGCGGCAAATTTCACACTTTCGAGAGGCTCCTTTGTTTGGCATTTCCATTAAATAAATAGGCTTAAGTTTTGTGCCTTCTGCTGGGGTTGGAGCGCCGCCAAATGAATTTAAATAACGTGGCCAAAAAACGCCAGATGCTCTACGGTACATTGAACCAGTAACCCACACACACACCACACACACAGGCGCAGATTCACTGCTTTGGTCCCCCTGGTGTGTGCTTAACAACTTGTCGCTTTTACACACACACAAGCGCAGGGCGAGCTGCTTTTAGGCAAGTCTCGGGCCTGCACATGGGAAAAAATGAGAGTCAACAGACAAACAAACGAGCATGTAAATTATGAGAAATGTACTAACAAAGCACACCACACACACACACACACACACACACCTGGCTGGGCCACAGCACAGGGCACATTGCTAGGACCTCCAAGAAAAAAAAAGCCCAAGACAAATGCTTAAAGTCTTTATGAGACGACATAAAACTTGAACATTAAAATTGAAATTCGTGTTGATTTTGGCTTGCCTCTCTCCCAACTGTCTGTTCTATTTAGTTTTCAAATTCGGTTTCAGAGCCATCGGAAATATCCTGCATGAATGGGGCCGCTGGTCGAGGCGGCTGATTGACCATTTGCGATGGAGTCTCATTCATCAGGCTTAGAGTGAACTCCCTGAGTCGGAACTTCTGGGAATCAGTGAGTGTGGTGTTTTTGTAGACATCGGCCCATTGATTGGGGCGCGGTTCTTCCATGAACTGATTTTGGTCGACGAAGCCATCGAAACCGTTGTCCATCGGGAAAGTTAGATTGAAATTAAACTCGTAAGACATGGTGGATGCTTTCTTTTTTTCGTCTACTTAAAACAAAATAAAGAATTTCACAAAAAGTTTCTTTTTCAAAAATGTATAAATATTTTTTTTTGTTTAGATTTTGATGCTGTCTGTTACAGAATTTCGATTGAAATGAACTTAACTTCCCCAAAGGGAATGGGTACACTGATTTTATAATCCCAGCCTTCTATGATCTTGATATTTAAGGGGGTTTTTTTTTTTTGTTAGCTCCTCTTTTCCCTATTAATATGCGAATGAGTGTATTTCGTATGCAGTCGCTTCCCTTCAGCACGAAATTCGTAGTCCCCCCTTCGCCTTTATTAGAGGCGCCATGTCGGCCAACAAATACTGTTTTTGCTTGTTTCTCCGCTCCGCCAGACTGAAGTCCTGGCGGATTTCTGGACGAAAAATTTTAATGAGGTTTCTGACATAACCACAAAAATCGTCCCACTGTGCGCGGGGGCCGAGTGGAAAATGCGCACCTGTTCTGTTTATTTTGACTGTGGTATTTGTTTTTTTTTTTTTGTTGCATCAACAGCGGTGGCAGCAGCCGTAGCCCCGCGTCGCGTCGGCCGTGGCAGCTGCGCGGTGCATTTTAAAGCGCCCAAAAAAGTAGGCAACGATTTTTATTTTTCATGCATTTCTTTGGCCTTTTGGTGTTGCCGTTGCCACCGCCGTGGCGGGTGTGGCATATATTTTTGGTGTGGCAACGTTGTAAAATTAAAATTTCAAGCCACAACATGGCATATAAAATTTTCAGAAACCGAGTTAAAGGCAAAGGTGGCAGCCGGCTGTAAATGAATGCGGGCCACTCTCTTGGGGTTGGAAAGGCGGACGTTGGTTTCTTTGCCATTTAAGCGTGCGAAACGCGCTCAAATGGTTTTAAAATTCTACACATCGAGTAGCCGAGAGCCCGGCGAACTTTTGACTGCAGCTCAACTTTTGTCTACGCTTAATTAAGCGTCCAAACAAAAGGCACCAGCCATCAAATGAATACGCAATGCCGGAATCCCAATACCCCTACCCAATTCGTTGCTTATAGCCCACCACCCGGTCATTGACAATGCAATGCAGCGCTAATCAGCTGAGAAATCGTTGCCGGGGTCAAGACAAAAGCCGTTGAGCCTCCCAAAAGAACCCCAAGGCGGCCGAATCGACCCTTTGGCTTTAATTAGCCCGACACACAAAGAAAAAACAGGAGAAGGAAATTTTGTGGCCCTTCAGCAAATTGAGAAGCCCAATACAACAATGTGTACACTCGACTATATAAATGTACAAATGAGTAAGCGAAGTGCGCTTAATTATTGCGCATCATTGGAAGCTTCGCTTTGTCCCCCGCGGCCATAAAACCAACTCCCCCGGCTGTCAATGCCAATTCCTTCTGAACTTTCGGCCCACGACCTTCCTCTTGGCATAAGTAATGAACCGCCTGACAGGGCGGGGCGGCTGGGCTTCCCCGGTTATGAATACATGACGCTATGTGGGCCAGTAAATCTCCAGTTTGGGGGCATCAATCAAGCAAAATTGAAGGTGATGGCGGCGCGGCCGCTCTACCGAAATTAATCGGAATTGTATTGAGATTGATGGACTGCCCTTTTCACTTTTGGCTCAGCACATTTTCCTCACCAGACGGCAATTAAACAGCCCCAAATTAAGTAAAGATTTTCCATTCTCCGTTTATTGGCCTGGCGATGAACGCTTCCAAGGCGATTCGTCGGGGGAAAAGGTTAAAAATGCTTTCAACGCCCTTCCAGGAAGCCCACTCATGTGTGCAACATGAACTCATTGTAGGCCCGGAATTGCTGCCCCGTCTCCGATTTTCTCTTTTACTTTTCAGTGCGGCCCGACTTCGGCAATTTCGTTAAAAGCCGTAATAACGTTAAAAGGTGTTGGTTGGGTTGCCGGTGAGATTGCGTCTCAAATTAAAAGCGTGTGCCTTGCTTCACTTGGTTGAGAGCAGGACCCAAGTAATAATCGTATGATAGGTGCTGTAAAAATTTATGTGGCTACTTTTTAGTTACGATTGGCAAGCCAGCGAACTGCACAAACACAGAAAATACGCCCAGCAAATCCAATTCAAATCCCTTGCCAGCGCTTCTTGTTCGCTGCTCTATTTTCCCGGCGAATCCATTTAATATCCTACATAGAGAAGCTTTATGACTCGAGTGCGCCGCAGGAGCCTGAGACACAAATCAACCGACATAAAGTTCACAACGAGCGGGCAGATTTACACACACGGAAGGGCAGTTGTGTGGGGCGGAGAACAAATGTTTTTATACATTTTCAATTTGGAATTCGGCCGTCTGTTTTTGTCTCATTTTTATGCTGATTAGGTGTCTCCGATGGGCCGTCCAATCTTGGTTTCTGGGAAACACACAAAAGGTGGCCGTTTCTAGACTTTTGATAGCCGGGCCCCAAATCATAGACAGATCTGTGGGCGAGGCTGGGCCATAGAAACTAATGTATTGCCCATAAATATTATTATGCCCACACATGCGGGCAAATAATGTGTGGGTAATTTCTGTTCAGGGCCATAAATAGGAAAGTTACCACCGGTTGGGATTTTTGCCCAGCTTTTCTTCGTTGTCTTAATTAAAAGCAGTTTTGGTGCAAAGGGGAACTGGAAAGTATTCAAAGAATTCCTTTGGATTTCTTAATTAAAAACTTAAGCCAAAGTCACAGTCGCCGGCGTGGCCACGACAACGACAGCGATGCGTGTGTCTGTCCGTCTGTCTTTTGGCGACGAGGTGTCAGCAACAATGAAAATATTTTCCACTAACAATTGGAAGAAGGAAAATTGCAGGCGTGGATTTTCTTTGGCTCGCATTTTCCTCCGTTTCTTGTTAGTTGAGTTTCTTTTTTTCTTCCTTTTTTTTGGTAATTTGGTTTTGCACATCTTTCTTCATCTAGGAAAATTTCATTTGCAGTTATGCTGCTATTTTCCCAGCACTCGAAAGGTCCTCGCACTGCCGAGATCCCGTCTATTGCAGCACTGCAATGCACAAATTGTTGCACACGAAATATTTGCCAAGCGCTCAGCTCTGCTGGTTGGTTGGCAAGCAGTCAAACAATTTGGCCTGGTCAGCCACCGTTAGTTTTGTTACAATTTCCAAAATGGAAAAACATGCGGTTCACGGCAAAACGTACGTAAGTCGGGGAGTTTTTCGACTTCTTCGTTTGCCACATCCTTCAATTGCAGGGCAGTGTGTGTTGGTATTTCAAATTAATGAGGAAACTACAGGCTTTTCAAAAATTCAACTTTGCTTCAATGAGTTCACTGAAT
>JBAMCP010001039.1:0-29261 GCA_037075105.1 Lissocephala sabroskyi
CTTTAGCCTTAGCTTGCAGCTTTTGTCTGGTTGCGGATTTGCCGATTTTTCGCTAATTTTAATTTGAAAGTGTGGCGGTGAGGAAATCTGCATTTAGACTTAATTGTTTTCAATAAGGTTTATTGTTTTGTTCTTAGTCGGAAATACATGCGATGCGGTTGGTCGATTCTCAATTCAAAAGGTTATCTCTAAAAATTGTCGTTTACCTATTTACACTCAGCTACCGGGCGCAGCCAGAGGACAGTGTATGAATGCATGTGTGTGTGTCTGTGTGTGTGTGTGTTTTACAATAAAAGAACTAAAAAAAAAAAAGAAGAATTCTATATATAAGGATTATAAATGAATAACTTTTAGCTTGACATATTGCCCAGTCTCCGCTGACCCGGCCAAATTTAGTTATCCTCCGATTTAAGTGTGATTTCGTAAATCAGCTCATCGTCATTGAACTCCTGGTTGATATTATGCTCCACTTGCTCCGCCGTCTGGTAGGTAAGGTATTCGTGTTCCTCCTCCTCGTTCTCCTCGATCTCGGCCTCGTCCACGCCCTCCACCAGCAGCCGCTCATCATAGTGGGCCACCTCCACGTACTCCTGGCCATTGTTCTGGCTCTGAACCTCTCGCTCCAGCTTAATCTCCTCGGCCTCGGTCTCGTCCAGCTCCACCAGAAGCCCAGCATCCTCGTCGTACTCGTCTTCGAGGACACTGCGATTGGCCAGCTCCGCGGCGCCGGCGCTGGCACTGGCCAAGCGGCGCTCGTTCACATGCCGCTTGGTGTTGCTGCGGCACTGGATCGACCGCTTGTGGGCATCGAAGTAGTTTATGTCCGTGAACTCCTCCTGGCACAGGTGGCACACATACGAGTCCTGGTTCAAGTGGTTCTCCTTGCGGTGGCGCGCCATCTTGTGGGCATCGCGGCACTGCATGTCGCAGAACGGGCACCGCAGCATGCGCCGCTTGCCCATATGGACATTGCGGATGTGCTCCTGCAGCGAGAAGTTCTTGTAGTAAGCCTTCTGGCAGTAGCTGCACTGGAAGCGGCGCTTCTTCTCGTGGGTGGCCTCGCGGTGGCGCTTGAGCTGGGTGTTCTGGGCGAAGGTCTTGCCGCACTTCTCGCACACGTGCTCCTTTTCCAGGTGGCGGCGCTGGTTGTGGACCCGCAGGTCCTGCTTGGTGGAGAAGTACAGCTTGCACACCTCGCACACGTAGGGGCGGATGCCCATGTGGCGGCGGGCGTGGCCGGCCAGATACTTGCTGTCGCGGTAGGTCTCCGAGCAGTAGATGCAGGCATAGCGATTGGAGCCAGGTACGAGGTGGACTTTCTGGTGCTTGGAGAGCTTTGACTTGTGCATGACGTCGGGGCAGATGCCGCACTCGACGGGGAGCTTCTCGTCTTGGGTGCTGTTCATCATGGAGAACTCGACGATGGGGGTGCTCTCGTCGTCGAAGTCGACGATGGTGGCGATCAGCTCGTCGAAGAGCAGATAGCGGCGCGGGCCTTTGAACTCGTCCAGCATTTTGGTGGTGGGCACGGGCTTGGGTGGCGGAGTGGGGTCGTCCTCGGCCTCGGAGATGAGCTCGTCGATGGACTCGTTTTGGCGGCGGCTGCCGCTGGAGGAGATGATGCGTACACTGCGGATCAGACTCTTTGAATTAGTGGCCTTGGTTTTGGGCAACTGGTTCGAATATTTGCCCTTGGCTGGGCTGGGCTTGATGGGGCTGTAGATGACCTGGTCGTCGGTGTCCTCGCCCTCCTGGACGAGCTCGCCCACCTCGTCGATGTTTTGCTCTGTGATGATGAACTCCTGGATGTTGGGGTCCTCGGGCTTGCCCTCCTCGGTGATGTACTCGTAGAAATCGCTGTAGTTCTTCTCGTCATCGTCGTCGGGGTCGGGGTTGGCGGTGGCGGTGGGGGGGGGGGAGGCCTTTGAGAAACCGCAGACAAAGCACCGCAATTCAAAAATGGAAACAACAGTCGGTTGGTGGTTTTTTTTTTTTTGACTATCAGCAGTCCACTCTCCCGAGACGACTGGCTGGCTGGCTGGGCAATTGAAGGACGCCGCCCTCAAAAAGTGCGAAATGCGCAACAAGTTCAGGGGGCAGGCGAAAGTACAGTTGCCGATCACGAGTGTCATAGCAGGCAGCTGGTGGCTGACCCAATTGATGGCCTGGGCAATTAATTAACCAAAATTTATTGACCCCCCCTCGTTTGTTTACATAATTTTTGGGGTTGCCGTGGGCCTTTCAATTACTTAAAAGGTCAGACGAAGCGTGCGTGAGTTTCATAGCATCTAGGTTATGTCGAGGTCGAAAACTAGCACACACCAAAAAAAATACCACAAATACCAACAACGCCCCCTTGCGTTTGTCGTTAGCAACTTTTACCGTTATCAAGGATGTGGCCTGCGCAGAGCGAGGGGGGGGGGGGAAGCAAACTAGTTCAGGGCAGCCGCTGGCCCAGAAACCCAGGCCAGTCACCCTAGGCTGGGTTATATATCCCAGATCGTTTTCTATATAACGGAATAACGGTACTTTACCTTTTATCACAGAAATTTGCGGCGGCGTTACAAAATTCCTTAGAATTGGGGCATTTAACTAATAATACTAGGCACAGAGGAGATTGTTGTTGTTGTTGTTGGTTGTTGTTGTTGTGGTGGTTGTTGTTGCTGCTGTTGGTCTGCTGATGCTGCTGGGCAGGATGCGAGCAATTAAAATGTTGCTGCTGCTGTTGTTGTTGCTGGTGGTGTTGCTGTTGCTGTTGTTGTTGCTGGTGGTGGTTGTGGTGGTAGTGAGGCAAACGCGGTGGCGAAGAGGAGGCAGCGCTGTGCTGTTGGTTCAAATGCCGCCGTATGGACTGATTAATTCGATTGGTAATTGAATTGGTCAAAACGGAATGCTGGCTAAGTTGCTGCGCCGCCGACGACGACGACGACGAGGTGGACGACGAGGGCGAGGCAAAGGAGGCCGAACTGCTGCTCGAGGAGGGGGCCGGGCTGCCGAATAAACGACTGGCAATGATGCTGTTGTGGTTGTTGTTGCTGTTGTTGTTGTTGTTGCCGTTGTAGTGCGCGTTGCCCGCACAGGCGCTGGAGCAGTTGTTGGAGGAGCTGGAGGAACTTTGAGCGCGCGTGAGGATGTGTTGCAAGTTGCTGCTGTGGCCTGTGTAGTCGCCGTGCAGCAGGCTGCTGGGCGAGGCCAAATGCTGGGCCAAGGTGGTCGGTGGTTGAGGTGGCGGCGGCGGCGTGCCAATGCCCTGGTGGCTCGGCGAGGCCGACGACGTCGAGGAGGTGGAGAGCGAGGATCTGCGTAGTAATACTGGCGGTGTTGATATTAATTGTTGCAGGCGACTGCAGTTGTTGTTGTTGTTGCTGCTGCTGCTGCTGGCCGCTGCCGAGGGTTCGAACATTTTTTCAATGCTGGTGGGTGGTTGGGCGGCGGGGGTGGGGCGGGCGCTTGAATCTTCTTTTTCTTCACACACACACACTGATATTTTCACACACACACAGTCGGCCGCTCGGGGCGGACCAACGGGGCGTATAAACAATCGAAATTTTAAACACGCGCCGTCAAATTAATTTTATTTTTTTGTAGAAAAAAACACATGTATATATTTTTTGTTATATAGCCACTTGGATTTTTGTATAACAAATTCTTATTGAGGTTTTTTTTACCGTTCACTTCATGGTGGCGAGAAATGAGCGAATTCGAATTTTGCGTTCTCTCACAATAAAAACTTCGCCCGCACTGGCAGCTGGGGGATGAGGGGCGGCTGCTTGGCAATGTTATATTTTTTTTATATATTTATGTGGTTTTTTTTTTGTGTGGTATTGGCCAAGTTGAATTTTGATTGAAATTAATCAGGTTTGTGGTTTGTGGGGAGACGCGAACGAACCGCTTGGCCTGAAAGTTTGCGCAGAACTGAACGAACCGCCAGCGACGAGCGACCGAGCGACCGCACGACGAGCGCTCCGAATTGGTACACAATGGAATGGAACGGCCGAGCGAACGAGTGAGAGCGGCCGTCGCCGAGCGGTTGTTGGCTTTTGGTGCAGACAGCGACGCTGACAGCGCTGCCGGCCGCGTTTCAGTTTTCGTTTCGTTTCGGCCGCGTTTCACCCAATGTAAAATTGTAAGGCAGCGACGCCGGCAGCAACAGCGACAGCGTGTAGTTTGTGGTGAAACGCACACCCACACACTCACGCACATGCTTTGTGTGAGGTCGCTTGGGAAAGGAAGGCACTCACACGCACACACACACAGGCGTACACAAGGCGGCGACACTGAAATTGAGCGCAAGTGCAAAGAGCCAGCAACAAAAACAACAACAACGGCAGCGCACATGGCAGCGCTGAGCAGCAGCTGATAATTTTTTTTTTTTTTCGGCTACCCTGTGGGTGTTTGCCTGCGTGCGGCCTTTATGGGTGTGTGAGTGTGCGTGCTGACAGGACGACGGCTGCCGATATGTGAAGTGGGACGGACATTGAGGAAACGAGGCCACCACCAGCGCTGCCGCTCGGTCCCGCTCCTAGATAAATTGGTAATCATTTAGTCACACACTCAACCCCTCCCCCCAGCCCGAATCCGATTCGTTCCTGTCCTTTTGTCTTATCTGCCATTTCGCTTTGGCTCATCTTCTCCGGGTATCAGGGTATCCGGGGTATCGGCTGTTGCTGCGGTTAGTCAACCGCCCAGGGTCCCCCGGGGGAGGGGGGGGCTGCTACTGTGGTTGCTGGCTGTGCGTGTGTGTGTGTGTGTGTGTGTATCTGCGGGGCGTTGCCAGGCACAAACAATCGAACACATGTCACTTGTGCCAGGCCACCCAGCACGCGGCTCAGTTTTCTACTTTGGTTCTTGGCCATTCCATTCCATTGTCCCCTTGTCCGGCGGTCCGATTCCACACACTCGTCATTCGTTTATGGCGTGCAAATTAGCAAATCCACCTCACCCCCCCACCCCACCCACGATGGCTTCGTGTGGGTCCCTTCCACGATCTTGGGTGGCCCTTCCCAGCGAGTGTGAAATTCGGACTCGCCCCAGTTTGTCACTCGCTTGATGCTGCTGTGTGTGTGTGTGTGTGTGTGTGTGTGTGTGATGACCAATGAGGTTGCTAGTTTGCCGCGACCTTTTGCTTGCCACTTCCTTGCAGCTTTTGAGAGCGGAAACGCTCAACTGGTTCACCTCAGACAATCGATTTCCTCAAACTTTGAAAATTCGTACAACGCCAGCGACGGCGGCGGCGGCGGCGGCGGCAGCGCAGCTTCAAGAGCAGCGATGCCAATGAAACTTTCACAACGATCACCTCAATTAATTTATGGAAAATTTCATTTTCATTTTCAATTGCAAGACAGCCGGCCGCTGGCTCCATGACACTAATTTCCATAAAATCAAAAGCAGCTGCTGCTGGGCGGGGGCGGGGGCGGCAGCGAGTTGACAATAACCCAATTTTAATTTAAAGCAAAGCCACCGCTAATCGAGCGAGAGAGCGATGACAAAAGCGCTTCGGCCATCAAAACGATGACAGAGCCGAAGCTGAAGCCGAAGTTGAAGCCTCGATAAATGCAAAGCAGCGACGTCGGCGGCGTGGGCAGCGGTCGGCTGGCTTCATTGACGAAAGTGTTAATTGATTTGATTGCCTTCAACCGACGACGAATCGATCGATCGATCGATCGCTTGGCTCGGAAACGAGTTGGCCCAAACCGCCGGCCTCGCTTAAAGCTGCTGCCTAAATGCCGTGGGATTTACTTCCGCACTCAGCGGCCGCTCTCTCTCGCTCTCTCGGGTGAAACTTTGAGAGTTTTTGTTGTTTTTTTCGTAATCAGTTTGCGGCAATTCATGTACAACATTTGGCGTTTTATTGTTGGCGAGAAATTTACATTTTCACAATTTCTTTTGGCATTTAAGCTGCTCATGTAACCCAGCCAAGCGGATGAGAGCGCCCAGCCAGCCGCCCCGGCAAACGCTTTCCGCATTTCACCGCCGCTGCCGCCGCCGCTGCGCTGCATTTTGTCGTCATCGTTGATCGGGGTCGCCCCAAGCGGCGGCGGCGCTGCTTGTGGTCTTCGATATTTTAAATCGATGCTTTCTTTTCATTGTTAATTGTGTGCTGGTTTAGTTTTTTCGGGGCGTTGGTGATTTTGTAATTCAGCGAACGGACGGCGATCGCTGATCGCTGATCTCCGTGATCTCCACCCCCTTGGGCTTGTGTCACGCGGCGGAATGGAAACTAGTCCAGTGATAAATCATAAAATGATTTACAATTTTAATTCGAGTTTTGTCGCATAGGCCCGGCAGTTTCACTGCCCTTGGCCAAACATGTGACGGTTATATGACAGAGGGAGCTGGCGATTTCCACAGTTTCAGGCACGAGAACAAAAAGATTAAAGAAGTCTTAAGAACACCCAAGCGGCCAGCGATCCTTGCTGATCTCTGGCCATGAAAATGTCAAAACATCAAGGGCCCAAAACTCCTTGGGTGGTCGGCCACGTCTTCTATTTGGCTAAAAGGACAAGGCAAATTATGATTTCCGTCAGCCGTCGCCACACTAAGAGGATTTTAATGTATGGCCACACACACACAGACAGACTGGAACTGTCAGTTCGCCCCGGGAAAACCACAAAGGCCTCGGGGCCTCCTTGCGGGCCCGCCCGGCTCGAGGCTGGCTGCGGCCTTCCCACTGCGTCTGTTTACGCTCATTAAAGGCAAAAAAAAGAAGGTGCCACCAGTCGGGCAACCTGTGTTAAGATGATGGAATGCCTGTGTGGTCGATCTAACAATTACCCCGATCCTCCTGCCCCTTCTCCTGCTTGGTCTCGTGTGTGTTCTTTGTGTGATGGCTGCTTGATGGATAGATGAATAGAAGCCAAGAACACTGAGCACAAACCTAGGGATTTTGGTCTTTTGTGGGCCAGAGTACCTGAGCGAGGAACAACGGCAGCGGTTTAGGATTCCCTGCGTCGGTTAATAAATTTAATAATTTAAATAAAGAAAAAAATAAACGAAAATGCCACCAAAGTCGTCTCCGCTGAGACCCTAAACACACTCGCGGAGACGGTGAGATTCTCGTGTGTGACGACCTCGGCCGCACACGAATTTCAGCAGCGTTGGTGGCATTTTTAATATGAAGCCAAAAAGAGCCGACGTCGAGACGACGGCCAAGACAAACAGAACCGGAGGAGCTGCGGAGCTGGGCAGACGGTGAGACAAACAGACGTTCGGTTTGTTGAGGCGAAGAGGGAGAGAAAAAGAGAACAACGACAACTGTCGATCTGTTTTGTTTTTGGGACCCTTTTTTTTGTTCTTAATTCCCCCCACCCCCTCCACTTGTTGGCTGTGGTTGTTGGGATTTTTATTGCTTGTGTTTATTCTCTTGGCGGGTTTAATTGTTTTTGGCTGCTGTCCTTTGTTGTTGTTTGTCATTCGGGCAATCAAAATACTAACGGGTGGGCCAGGATTGCCCGTCCTTTTTTGTTGTTTCTGGTTATCTTGTTCTCGGGAATCCCCGCTCCCTGCGCCGGTGTGACCTTTTGACAGCGTCGGGGGCCCCCATTAAAAAGCGGCTTATAGAGGGCTTAACATGTAATTGGCCATTAAATTGAAAGCGTTTAAGAGGAAAGTCGTTAATTTGTCGTAATTTGTTTTCGTTTCTCGAGTGATTTTGGTGGGCTTCTCAAGGGGCTGCCACTTAATCGAAGCCGTTTATCGGTGTTGGCGATAAGTGGCTATCGGGACACCGACACCGACACTTCCTATCGAAAGTTCCCTTCCATCGTTCTCAGAATCCATTCAATAAATCTAACTTTAAATATCGATAACTAAGCTTTCTTAATCGAAAAACTGTCCTGATTATCAAAAATCGTCCACTTCCTTCTGGATAAATCGTTTTTCGAATGTCGATAGGTCTGCTTGGCTAATCGAAAGCTGCCCTGATCTTCGAATATCGATAAATCTACACCATCCATAGCAGCCATGAGTATCGTTCTGCGATTACCGATAACTCCGCTGAATCGGCTGCCTTTTCGTAATCAAAAATCGACAGCCCAGCCAAATCGTTTTGACAACCGATAAGCTGACCTCGTTGATGTTTAAATACTCCAAAAAAAAGAGCTGCTAATCAAAAAATCCCAACAAAAAAAAATGTGTGTGGCTGCTAGAAAGTCAAGCGACTAAATTCAATGGCAAACAAAAATCCCACCGCCCCCCTCTCCCCCCCGCGCTCTAAATCTACCGGTTACGGACGCTTTCGTCAAGGCCCAATTGGAAGTTGCGTGACAATTTTTGGGAAAGAGCGCTGATCATGTCTGTCTGTGTGTCGGTCAGTCGACCAAAAACGGAGCGCCCTAAATGAAGACAAATTGTAAATAAACGTAAATTTTCGAAATGAAAGAGTGAAAACTGCGGACAAACACACAACAAACACAAAAGCAAAGCGAAGAAGTGGAGGCGAAATTACATAAAAAAGCGCAGCGGGCAGGGCCCCCAAAAGCAGATCAACATTAAAAGGCCCCGAAAAGTGGGCCGACAGACGGACAGACGGCGCCAAGTTACGCACAATATGGTGGGCATTTTTCTCTTCTTTTTTTTGTGTAATTAAGCGAAATTAGGGCGGCCCAAAAGGCAAGCACGCAGGCCCCCAAAACAGATCCCAGCCCAGCCTCGGCGAGCATGCAAAAGTCTCTGCTTTTGACCCGAAAAGAAAACGCCAAGAAGAAAGAAAGCCAAGCCAAGCCAACCAAAGAGCCGGCCGAGAGAGCGACTGTCAAACTTTTGTGCTGCCGTCGGTGACGTAGCCGTCGCCGCCGCTGCTGCCGCTGGTTTATTACGTATACGCCAGCGTAGCCGCTGTCGTGCCCCCTTTTTTCGACCAAATGACGTCGCCGCCGACGCCAAGCGCGCTGGCTCTGGAGCTGGGATTGCACAAACCGCTCGACTGCGACTCTCGCGGCGGTTACATAACCTCCACGAGCGAGCCAGCGAGCGAACGAGGCAAGCCGAATGCCGCCGCCTCTGAGCTGGGCTGAGCGGTCGGGCCGGCTGGCTGGCTGCCTCGCGCTGTCTCTTGTCATTTGTAGTTTCTTTTTTTTTTTGGCAATTTGGTTTTTTGGCAGTTACCAAAAAGTGAGGCCCACATGCGTTAGCGATTGCAACTGCAGCGGCGGCAGCGGCCGCCTTCCAGCTGAGGGGGCGTCGGCGGCGGCTGTGGATGCTGGGACGGCGGACGGACGCGGCGGCTGCTGCTGTGTGCTTATTTCTAATTTTTTACGCTTTTTAAATTGTCGCTGGCTGGCCGCCGCCACCGCCGCAGTCTTTGGTTTCAAAAAAGAGGTGAAACTAATTTTTTGTTTCTTTTTTTTTTTGGTTACTTTGTGACTGTCGGCCTGCCCGTCTGTCTGTCGGTCGGTGTGTGTGCGGCGGTGTGGAAATCCACAAAAGTTTATGTAATATTTTCCATGGATTTTCGCCGTGAGCCTAAGCGCGCAATAAATGTCACTCTGACCGACCGCCCGACCGACTGCCAGTGGGCGGAACGTTGGCCCCCCTCCCCCGGCCGTCCTTAGTGGCAGGAAAGCCCAACAATTAACCCGATTGCACAACGCGCAGCTGACGAGATGCCGTTGCCGCGGCTGCGGTGATGGTGGCTGATCAAACAATCGAAATTAGAAAGGCAGCAGCGAGCGCGAATCCAGGGATCGCAGTCAAAAAAGCGCCGTCGATTTTCTTGCAAAACTGCTCGAGGGCTGGGAGAAACTAACAACTCAATTGGCAAGCAGGGAATGATAAAAAATCACTCCAAAGTTTGGGGAGGAAGTGGCTGAAGATGAAGACAAAAGTTCTGTCTGGGCCAGAAGATTCTTAAAACAAGAAACTCAAGATCAATCTATAGATAAGAAATCTATGGAAATATAGAATTGACCTAGTATCAAAGTCTTGGGCCAAGGAATCAGAAAATCTTAATTTCTCGGGGAGTCTAAGGTCCTTATAAAAAATTCGAAGTCCCTGAGTCTAGTAGAATTTGGAACCATACAGTATTTTAGCTGCATTTGAAATTGCTTCAGCTCTTTAAAAAGAAATTATTTAGAATTTTATAGTACATTTTATATAATTATAAATAAATATGAAGTTTAAAAAAAATCTGAGCAAGATTCTCCAAAGGAATCCCGAGTTCGCTGGGGTTGAGATTGCTAGGGATCGTTAAGAAACTTCTAGAAATTGTCTGATACTTTCTATAAATGTTATAGACAATATTTTTAGAGTACACGGCAAAGGTTTCTTCTTTGAAAACCTTAAAGAGAATCTCTCGACAGAAATCAGTCAGTCTGCGTATTTTAAACTCCCAAAGATCTCTCTAAAACTAGATGGTTTGGCATTAAGCCACCTTAATTGCCTGCTGCAGCATGAGTTGGTCGGAAAGTCGCCGTCGTTTGACAGCCTCGACCTTCTGTTTGAGGGTCATGAGGAGTCCCAGTTCCTGGTATTTGGCCAGCGTGCGTTCCTGCAACTGCGGCTGGAATCGCCAAATATTATCATCCAGCACAGGATTCTCCAGCTGACTGGCATTCAGTGGCTCCCTGTAGTGCTGCATCTGAGCGAATTCAATGGGAATCGACTTGGCTCCACAAGCAGCCTGCTCCGTGCGATAAAACGCGAAATGATTGTGCAGACCCACAGCATATTTGGTGTTGTGCAAACATTTGGCTGCACTATAGCGATCCGAGTATTCCTGGACCCGCTCCACATGCTGGAGCATATAGAAACAGGAGGGCAGGTCGGGGTAGTGCTTGGGTTTCTGGGGATACTGGGGAAAGTAAATGTTGCGGAAACAGAAGCTCACCCAACTCGTGCAGTTGGGGGAAGTGGCGTCCCCGTAGTCGGGGAGACTGGGGGCCTTGGCCACCAGCTGGGCCCAGGAGGTGAGATTGCCGAGCGGCATGATGATCTCGTCGGTGTCGAAGATGCCAATGTAATCATAATTATACATGTTGCGGTAGAAACAATCATTGATGGGGATGATCTCGTTGAGAATGCGGTTCCAGAAGTCCGCGTCCATGAGGTAATGGTGGAAATGGCGGGGAGCATGAGGCTCCCCACGACCCATGGAGAGCCTGCGGAGCTCCACAAAGCCGCTGGCCGTGTAGTGCTGGATGACCCGGGTCATGTTTGGATGGATTTGGGCATCGTAGAGGGTGACTTTCTCGGCCCCCAAAAGCCGCATCATCTCCAGCCACTCGACCAGGCGCCAGGACATATCCACATAGGGATAATCGAGGGTTTTAACGCACACAGCAAAACGGGGTAAAGTTCCATTGACAGAGGGAGGCTTCGGCTCCTTTGGGGGATTGTAGACGACACGTAGAATGTTGTGCGATTGATCGCAGGCTTTGGAGACCAAGGAGACCATTTCAGGGACTTCGGTTTCATTGGCGGGGACAGCACAGTTCACATGGGTGGGGAAGAAATTGTATTCGGTGCCGCCCCAGAACCACAGGGTCTTGAACTCCAGCACAGGCACAATCGTGGGTTGTTCACGGTTTTTGAACCAAAACTGACAAAAGGCCTTAGGATATTTGTATCCCATATCGCCATACTCGTTTATCATTGTCAGCAGACGGACCACAGGTGCTTGGGGTACAGTCTCCCGATTATCATAGTAAGCTCCGAATATGAAGACTGTTAGGTTGGCTATCTGGGCCTCCTGCCAGTAGTCGTTGTGGAACCTTAAATTCCAAAGGCCTGGAAAGGGGCCACATTGCGGGACACCCGGTGTTTTCTTTAGATATTCATCGAGCGGGAAATTGGGCATTTCTTGGCGGATCCATTTGAGCCGCTGCTCGATTGAGGGTTCTAAGAAGAGAGAATCTAAGGAGAGAGATTCTACGGACAGTTGGACAACTCACGTTCGCGTTTATCGATGAGCAGTTCGTAGGCTGAATCGACAGGTTCTTTGCCTGTTAAAGGATCAGCGGTGTTATAGTAGAAATACTGGAGAAAAAGACCAGCCACGCAGAGTCCTACGAGGACTAGAAGAACTCGATAAAATCGCCTGTTCTGAACTATCATACTGACTTTAGAGAACTGATCGACGGACGATCAAATCGGCGATTTACATTGACGAGTTTCCTCAGTTTTATATGCATTTTTATTAAATTCTGTTCTTTGTTTGAACAAGTGGCTAAAGAGAAGTTGTTCTGCGTTTTGCATTCCGTATTGGGGGCAAATACTTGTAAATATTTAATGTCTGGGTGGTCCACGAGCGGGGCTACTGAACTCCAATTTACTCCCACGGGGTTGGTGGTCTGCAATTTGCAGTCGAACAAATTGGAAAGGTTTTAAAACCGGAGAAAATTAAACAATAAAGGGACAAGAAAATATTGAAGGTGACTTGTAAATTCAACAACATAATTCCAGTTAAAAAAACACCTGATGTAGGATTTTTTAAAGTATCAAAGAGAGTGCCGAAATATAGAAAAATGTAAGAATTTTTTACTCCAATTTCTGATTGATTTTAGTTGACTTAAAGTCTGTTTGTTTGGTGTCCTTAGGAACCATGGAAATAATTTCAAGAAAAGTATTAAAAGGTTTCTCTGATGGGCGAGGAAACAACTGAACTGAACTGCAATTTCAAGAAGCTTTTTGAATAGCTCTCCCACTTCATTGGTTTCTGTGGACTTCCTCAAGAGAACTTGAGAGAAGCCAACCGATTTGATACCTTCGATTGTAATTTTGTGAGCAAGAATAGGAATTCCTGAGAATGTGGGACTGAGAAGCTTTACTTTCACGCTTCCCTTAGCGAGCGAATTTGGAGGCTCACAAGCCTTAGGAATCCTCTGAATCGTGTGAAACTCGGGAGCTTCCCTTTAAGGCTTCCCTTTTTGAGCGAAGCGGAGGCTCCAGAGCTTCTCAGAATTTATGAGAATCCACCCAATTTGAAACTGTCAATTGCCGTTTTAAGAGTGAGAATGAGAATCCGGAGATTCTGAGGCTCAGGAGCTTTACATTCACTCTTCCCTTCTTGAGCGAAGCTTAGGCCCTTAAGCTTCATAGGATCTATGAGAAACCACCCCAATTGATACTCTGGATTGCCGTTTTTAGGAGTGACTTCCTCATCCTGTGAATGTGACGAGGCTTCACTTTCACGCTGCCCACGCATAACCTTTGCCTCCCTAGCGAAGGGAAGGGGGCCACCCAAGTGAGCGGATCTTTGCAGTTTTCGACGACGGCGGTGGCATCTCGTCGTCAAATTTGTTGGCATTGCTTTTGTGCCTTTGTAGTTCGCTAGCGTGAAAGGTGAAAGGTGTAGATAATCGCCTGGGTATGCACAACATCACAGCCAGTAAAAAAAGAGAGTTGCCCGCCCGCTCGCCTGTGTGTGTGTGAGGGCGAGGGAGTCGACAAATCGCGGGTGGTTTCGTTTCGAATTTTTTTGTTTTTGTTTTAAGACAAATTTAAAGTTTGCATTGGCGGTTTTTTTGTGTGTTTACCTTTCCCGTTTCTTATCCGATTGTCCGGCGGTCGGTGGTCTGTCGGTTTTGTTACGAATTCAAGTGAAATCGCCACCAAAGTGCATGCGCCAGTTCCGGCACAGATTTTGACCGGCAAAAACCCAAAACTCATAGTCGAAAGTCGACGGATTCCTTCAGAGATCAAAGAATTAAAAAACTTTGGCATTTCCGTGCGATTTCCTTGTCACCTTTGACCTCAAAGGGCCTCAGACAGCCCGCGCGTTTTTTGTCCGCCCCCAACAATAAAGTTTTAGGGGAAACAATGAACAAAGCAGATCACCTTTCATTTTCAACAGAGATTTCCAATTTCCATGCGCCGGGGACGCGTTGAGAAAGTCGTCGACGCACCCCGAAGGCAAAACTTACAAATTAGCGTTAAAATTAAGTGATTATTATGCCTGCAATTTATGCCCCCCGCTGCCAGCCATCATCCCGATCGGTGGCCGCTCTATGCTCATTTAAATGAAAGTTTCTTTGGGTCCCAAACCTTCGTTTATTCCCTTGTCTCTGTCTTTTTTTCCCAGTCTCATTATGTTTATTGTTGTCGTTTTTTTTTTGTCTCTCCTTTTTTGTTGTTAATTTGTAGGCTTTTCGGTGCCCCCCGCCTACCCCTGTGGGTACTTTCTAAACTCGTTGCACAATAGAGAGGCCACTGCATTGGTCTAATTTGAATTGTCAATTTCGAGCTTTCAAATACGAATTCCCAAAAATTAAATAAAAAACAGTTGCCAAATTTACCCCTGCCCCTTTCGCTCTCTCGGAAAAAGAGACAAATTTTTTTTCAACTTTCCACCGCTGCGCCGGCGTCGACGGCGGCGTCGCAGCTGACGGTTATGTCATAGCCAACAACTGAACCGACCGGGCCAAGAGCGGACCGCGGGCCCGGCACGATTTCCCTCACTGGAAGCGAGTGAAACTGCCGCCTGGCCGGGCCGCAGTTTTTGTTTTCGAAAGCCGCAAAATGCCACAGCCGCCAGCCCCACGGCCCAGCCTCTGGGCAGCCGGCCTAGGCCGCTGGTGGCAGTTTCAGGCTTTCCAGCCTGCCGGCCAGCCTGCCTGTTGCGTGGGGCCAACGAAAACGAAAGTGTGCGTATCCGCAATTAAGACAAAAAGCCATCGAAAAACGCTTCTCGAATTAGAGAGTGCGAAAGAGAGAGGCAAGCCGGTGAAAAGCGGCTGTTGGTTCCCTTGACCCGCCCGCCTGAGAGCCGCTGCCGCTGGATGACCTCATTCCGGGGCCTGGCCCAAAATGCAGCGAACCGTAAAACAAGCCAAGCCAACCAGACCACGTTAACCGGCCGGCTGACCAGCCGTCCAGCCGTCCAACCGCCCAACTGTCCAGCGAGATGACAGCCAGCAGGTGTGAAAAACTGACGACGAGGTGACATCGACTCCCGGAATCTTCAGCTGACCAAAGAGTCGGCTCTCCACAGACCCAGAAAGTCGGTCGCTCGGCTGCTGTCTGTGGGCAATTTCAACATCGATGTGGCAACCAGCGGGGCGAGTCGGAGAGCCGCACGGTGGCGGTATTTGGGGCACGCACTGCAAGAGTTTTGGTTTTGCATTTTCGACCACAAAAAAATGACACGAGTTTTTCGAACTGCCACAATTTTATGGCACGCACATGTTTAATCCGCTGGGGCGGTCAAAAGGCGTGCCCAGGGTGGGGGTGGGGGGTGGTGCTTACCGATTTCGCCCGTTATCGCCCCTTGGGCATTTAAGTGTCGTTATAAATGAGTAATTGTGATATGAAAATGGGTCGCCTAATAAGACGTTCTTTTTACCCCCCTCGCAATTAATGGCAATGGAAATTCACTAGAAAGTTCGTAATTACCGATTTTACAATTGGGAATAAAAGGATCCTTAAACATACCTGGAAATAAAGAGAAAAGGAATTCAATTAGAAATCTTAAATATCATTAAATCTTATCTTTCTTAAATTCCCGATATCCCAAGTAACCAAACTACCCATTAAAATTTCAGTAGATTCCTCGAAAGCTTTTTCAAAAAGGCTCATCCATTTACAGTCTTTAAAAAACCTATTAAGGAAACTCTTTAAAGTGTTCCCTGGTATTATAAACGTAGAAATGCCCATCGTAAATCACCACGATAAAAAATGTATTGTGGGGGGATCTTAAGTGCCTGGAGAAGGCAAAGTTGCGTTTGCCCTCACAATTATTTGGGAGTCGTCGGATTAGAGACGTCAGAAATGTAACAATTCATCCGAAAGTCGATCGGCGTGTAATCAATTCTCCGCCCTCGAGGCGGTTTAATGCCTTTTCTGGTTTTCTCTGCTCATTTTTCATTTATTGGGGGTGTGAGCGATCTACTTTAAAATGTTTCAAAGAGCAATTCCTTGACTTCAAATCAAAAGAGTGTGAGGGGAGGCTCGAATCGGTCGTAAAAAGCATCGATGCGGCCATCATTCAATTTTATGTCGGTTTAGCAACATTTCGAATTTGATAAAAAGAAAACTGAAACAACAACAGCAACAACATCGTAAATATGAAATCATTTCGAGCTCTGCTAACGACCAACCGAGCAGGCAGGCGGCCGGCAAAGTGAAATTAGCCCAAAGTTGAAATCCATTTAGAAATCCACATGAAGGTAAAATGATGAAAAAAAAAGTGGATAAAAAAAGAGAGAGACCGGGGACCGCAGACGGACACTGTACACATTGGATATTAATACCGCTATAAATCACCGAAGGCTGCCCCGTTCACGGGGGCCCCAGCGTCACGTCAAAGTTGACACGCCGACCGCCGACCGTCGACCGTCGTCTGTCAGGCCGTCCCGCCCTCCGTCAAATGGGCCGGCCTAGGCGGGCTGGCCGCGCTTTTGTAGGGCGTCACATGCTGGTCAGTTATGATTATGATGATGGACTTGACAACCGTCACCGCTCGGCAGCCGCACGCAGCCTCCTCGTCGGGGTCGAGAGGGTCGAGCGGGGCATCTTAATTAGGAAGCAGAAGCGCTGGCTCTCAGCCTCCATTGGCTGTTTGCTTTTGGCCCGCAAAAGTTGAAACAATAAATACACACGTACACGCATAATGTCCAAATAGAGGACGGCAGCAACAATGGCAGCAGCAACGGCAACACCAACAGCAACAGCAACGACATCGCCTTCAAAAGCCACGCTGGTGATGGCGATGGCTGTGGTGTTGCCCATGGGCCGCGTTTCACGGCCAAAACGGCCATAGGCATAATTCGCTGCTGGCCGTTGTTGTTGCTCTTCCAAAGTGAAAAGCTTGGCCGCATGGCATCAATGTTGTCGCTGCTGCCGCCGACGTTATGAGTTATTCAAACGAAGTTGAGCAGAAGCCATAACGCCATCATTGCCATCAAGTTGGTGATGGGCCCACGTTAAGGCCTCCACAAAAAGACCTCAGTAGCAATGCCAGTGATGCGTTAACAGGATTTGGCTATCGCAATTCGATAACAATCAAATAAATTCCAAATTGGCAGCGAGTTGACGATGGACCCACTTGGGGATCTCTAAGGACAACAGCAATTGTCTGCAATTGTTAACAGGTTTTGGTTATCGGATATCGATAACAATCAAGGAAACCTCAAAGCATCAACGTTATAAACGGATTCAATGTTAGCTAATCGACTTTGAAATCAAATAAATTAAAAATCAAGCTTCAATCCATCAAGCCAAGTTGGCGGTCCTGCCGATAATTATAAGAAACCTTTTATCATATCAGTGGGGATATTTTAAGATGGCCTTAAGCCTCTAAAGGATATTACGGACCTCGAATAGACGTCTGAACGTTTATATATAACAGTTTAACGAGTCGATAACAACGTTTATTCAGTGGGCAAAAGTTTAATCTACCCGAAGACCTCATTTCTTGGAATTAGAAAGATCAAAAACCCCAGCAATATTTCCCTAAAGAAGAAAACTTAGCTTGCCTCTCGATAATCGATAAATAGATTAGCTTACGTTAAATTCTTTGAGTTAATAAGCCTGAAAGTCCCCATCCTCGAAAAAAAACTCTATTAAGCCCAAAAAGATCTCTGGTCTCTTCCATTTCTATCGCCTATCGATAAGTGATTTTATTAATTTGATAACAACGACCCAAATCCCTAGGCCATTTCGACCCCATTCACCTTTCTTTGTCTTCTTTTTTAATTTTGTGTGTGTGTGGCACTTTCACGCCGACCAAACGCATCGTTGCACAAATTTGCATTTGAATGCAGAAAAACCATCACATTTTCCTCGGGCAAAATGGAAAGCAGCAGCAACAACAACAACAGCAGCAACAACTGACAACTGTCATAAACACAACCCGACTGACTGCGGGGTTTCGGTGATATCGCCTAAAGGCAGTCATATCACCGCATAATTCACATTGGCCAGCAATTGGCCATTCACTCGGCCCGCCAACCAGCCAGCCAGCCAGCCGTCCGGCCAGGCCAGTCAGTCACCACTCATTGAATGGAGGGAGGCCTCTCTTTCCTGTCCCCCCCGCCCCCTGCTTTCCGGCCGGCCATGTCTCGTCCTCTATTCAATGATTTCTCCTTTGGTTAAACAAATTTCTTTATTACTCTCGACGAAGGCAGCAGCACAGCCCGCCGTTCAGGCGGTTGGCGGCGGCGGGGTATATAAATTTTGTTCGGCTGACGTTGGCGCCGGCGCTGCTTTCAATTTTTTATGTAATATCCCCTCCCCTGGCTCTTTGAAACAAAGAGCCGCCGGCAGACGGACGGACAGGGGGACGGGACGGCGCTTTCTCACATGCTTAGTTTCATTTTCGATTGGGTGTTGCAATTTGAGCATTGCCACTGCCACCGTCGGCGGGCGTTTCCCCCACGCTGTTTTCACTAAGCAGCTACGGAATTTTCTTTCATTTCCACAACACCAAAAAAAACAAACGATAAGACGGTTTTTAATTTCTGAGAGGAAAGCTACCTCGGCGGTCCTTAAAAGGGAATTCAAATCGATGTTCTGGATGAATTGAAATCTTGAGAAAAGTCCTTTTCTACAAGTTCCCAAAATTTCTATTTCAAAGACCGAATTAATGGAATTCAAAAGATCTTTAAATAATTCTGTTTAAGCTAATTGAAGAATTCTCTCAATTTCCCTCTTAAGAACACTTTGTGGCTTTTTAGTTTCCTCGATAAAAAACTTTAAAGACAAAGAAAAGAATCTTTTTGGGAACTCTAACCCCCTCGAAACAGTTTTTTATATCGTTTGGGTTTACCGAATTCTAAATTCTTCTTTCTCAGAAGATTCGTTGGATTCTCCGAAGATTGCCTGGGGAGTTTAATGAGCTCTCAGCTTTTTTGCCGGGCGTTACTCTCGTAATCCAATTCGGTTTTCTCAATGACCAAAACGAACATGTTTATTGATGGTTGTCCCCATTGAAATTGTTAGTTTTTTTTGTTGGATTTGCTGGCTTTCTGGCTCTCGCTGAGCGCTGGGGGTTTTGGGTTAGTTGGGTTTCCATTTACATGTGGAGTGCTCTCTTCGTTTCGCTTGGGTGAAATTTTGGTCTTTAGCTTTGGAAAGTTTAATAATAAAACTTTTTTCTTTTTCTTTCTTTTTGGAGAAGCGGGGCAGCCAGCGCTCCGCTCGCAGAGAGAGAGTGTGACTTTTGGGTCTGGGCCAGGCCAAGTCGGGGTGAAATTTCTCAAAAGAATCTGAGAGAAAAGTTTCTAAACAGAATTTTGTGGTCCATTGGTTGACCCCGAAAACGAAGACCGCCCCTCATTTTTTCTTTCGACCAGAAATTACCCAAGGTGTTGGGCAAACGTTTTTTTATGAGACATTGGCACGTGCGGTCAGCTGGCCATTCTTGGAGGCGCCAGCGCCGCCCCGTCGTCGGCTCACGTCTAAAGCGAAATGTGTGTGCATTTTAATGGTCTGAATTACGATTATTTTATGGCCAAAAAATTAATAACATTTTGATTGCATCACGTAGCACGTAGCGCGCTGTCCGTACGTCCGTCTGTCTGTTTTATCTGTTGAATTGTCGGCCGGGCGCACGTGTAAGTGGAAATGGAAATTGGCCAACGCCTGCGCCGCTTCTGCTTGGCTTTGTGAAAGGTGCGTGCTTTGGTGTTGAAGGGCATTTAAGCGTCGTTGTTGCAGCTGCAGAGTTTCTCTTTATGGAAGGGCAGGGGAGGTGCGGGGATCTTGAAATCTTTTATAAGAAAATCGTGCCAAGTCTGCTGCGTCTGTCTTATCAGTTGACCGGCTGTCTGTCTGCCCGGTCTCAGTTAATTTTCGTTTTGTTATTGAATTTTTACAACTGCCAGAAGTGGGTCAAAGATATAGCAGAGATACACACACACACACACACACACACACACACAGGCCGGGCTACTGAAAGAGAGCAGAGCAGGGCAGCCGCAGTGGTTTTCATTGTTGTGCGCTGGGTTTTTTTTTTTGGTGAAGGTCCATCGTTTTGTTTGCTGCGCTGTGCTGACTGGCAATTGAAGGTGACTAAGAGATTTGAATTGCCCGCTGCCCCCAACCTCCCCCTCCCCGACAGACATCCGCCCTTCCACTGAAGGCTTTCAAGCAGAAAAATCCTCAGCATTCTCGGAGTTTTTCTCGACCGGCACCTCGTGGGCGTTAAAAAGTCATTGATTCGACTTTGAAGCAACTTTTCCAGCAACCTTGAAGGAGCGTGAAATGTCCCACTATTAAATTTATACCCTTCTGAGCCGCCGCACAGAAATTCGCACGTCTCAGGTAAAAAGCCGCGGCTCCCAAATGCTTCTCGTAATTTGCCTAAAAGCCCGTCTGTCTGCCTGTTTCTAGGTTGGGGGAGCTGTCATGGCTCTGACGTAGTCGCCGACGCCGTCGTTCTTTTTGGCACACCCCTCACGAATTTATACCCTTTACCCTTCCCCTCCGGTGATTTCATTACCCGACGCTTTGGTGTTGCTGTTTTTTTGGGGGGTATTCTGGTTCCGTGCGTTTACCTCGCTTAATCGCCTCAGGTTGCTTTGATTTTGACCATGAACCCATCATAAGTTTCAAATGCCGAACAGTTTCGGGTTTTTTGGCCTCATAGAATCGGTTAGCCTCATCGGTTAGCCTCGTCTGCTGGTTCACGTTTTTTTCTTCTCTTTTAATTTTATTTCATTTGTTTATTTAAATGGGCGGACTATTTGAACTTATTTGACTTTTTGCTTCTGCTTCTTTGCCCATTTTTTTTTCGTGTGCCTTGGTATTGAAATTTGTCATAATTTCCGTGGGTTAGTCGGCATAATTAACGAGTTTGCCGAGTGTGCGTGTGTGTGCGTTAGAAGTCAAAGTTTTTATGGCTGGGCAGGTAGGTGTTCGTTCGTTCCATCGACTTCGGCTCGGCTCGACGACCGTTCAAGGTTTAGGGCGTTTCAATGGCCCCGAGGCACGAGGCCTCCAATGCCACCAGCACTTCCAAAAAAAAAGAGAGCCAAGCGCAACCATCTTGGGCCCGAAATATTGGCCATCAAAGGGCAAATTAAATGCCAGACAGAAAAAAAAACCGAAAAGAAATTACCAAAAATTCGCCATTTGCATAATTCCCAATTGTGGGGGGAACTTCAAGCTGCAGACGAAAATAAAGGACCTTGAAACGGCAAGAACGACGATAATCGATAATCAAAGGTTGCGGGGATGAAGGCGAAGTCTGAAGTCGGCCACAAAATTGAAGGTTAGATGGATGTGAAATTAGGCTTAGAGCGGGGATTCTTGGGTCCGTCTGTTGGTCTAATGAGAACCCGAATTGCACACGGTGGGCAAATCAAATTTAAAATCGGTTCATTAGTTCAGGAGTCCTTGTGCCTTAAACAATGTGACAGATAGATATCGAGATATAATAGAACCCAAGACGATCTTAAACATACTGTTTGGTCTCCCTGAAAACTCTCTCCCCAAAATCTCTGAGCTGACTTTCCCTTTCCCCTTTTATGTGTTGTGGGTAAAACGGTCAACCTCCTTTAGTGGCTGCTGTTCTTTTTCGGATCTTTATCTATGTCATCTCGTGGATGACCCAAAGACCATTCCACTTAGAATCGGGGCTTCTGAGACCTTTCGAAACGATTGCCTTATCGCAAACGTTCAACTCACCCGAAACTGTTTTGGGCAAACACAAAAGACAAGCTGATGTAGCAACTTACCTGAAATTACAAAAAACAAAAGCAGCACAAAAATCGGATTACTTAAAGTTCAAACATGTGGAAAAACAAATATGAAAATCGTCTCCCCGTCCCCAACGATTATGAGGCTGCGACTATCAAGATTACCGAGGGGGAAGGTGAAGAGGAAGTCACCTCAAAAACCCAAGACAAAGGCTACAAAAACAACGACAACTGTCAGCGCCGTTGCCTGGGCAAATGCAGTCAGTCAATTGGAGTTGCAGTCCGGGGCGTGGGGGAGCAGATTTAAGCAAGGAAATGAAACGCAGAAAGAAAGCAAGAAAAGAGATCACGAAAATAAATCAAACAACAAAAACGAAATGAAATTTTTGCATAAAAGCAACGCGCCAACGCGCCACGGCCAGCGGGACAGACGGATAGATGGACGAATGGAATCGCTCGCTCTGGCGACTTTGAATTCGACTTTTCACCATTTTTGCATAACAATTTGTAGCCGTGGTTCTCCGGCGAACTCAAAACTTTTACTCCCCAGACAGACGCTTGGATATAAAATGCGCCATAAAAAGGGATAAGAAGACGGAGCAGATGACGGCCAGGAGGCGGAGGCGGGGTCATCAGGGCCATGGCGGCATCTGCAGCCGACGCAGATGCCTGCCGATGATTCTTCTTTAAATGTGTGGAAAGGGCGTACGCATCGAAATTAACTCGAAACTGACGACAGGCGGCCAACGACGACGACTGCTGGGCCCACGATGAGCATTAAGCGTTGCCTCCAGCGACCCCAATGGACTTGGAAGCCATCGTCGTCGTCGTCGTCGTCGTTGTCTGCTCGCTGCAGACAGAGTCGCTCAAGTTTCAATTTAAATGCAACTGACATTAAATTTACTACTTTGCCACCACACGAGACTACCGACCGACCGACGACGACGAAGAGCGTCTGGCGGCAGGGGATGAGGGGGGAGGCCTCGGCGAGGTCGCCTGTGCTCAGGAGCAGCCACAACAGCCGCTCTGGGTAACCAGTTACTTGAAGGGGCGACACAAAGACAGACGGCTGGATGGATGGAGCCCACCGACTGCCGCAGATAAACGGCCACTTTTGGGTGCAGCCAGGCGGCAGCTCTGCCTGCCTTGCTCAGACTTTGTTGTCGGTTGTGTCTGTAAAATTCATTTAATGAACTAGCGCAGCCATAAAGCTGAACTTATCGAACGAAAAGCGAACGAAACGGCAACCGAAATTGCGGCTGGCCAGCCAAGGCTGTGAATTTTGGGCGGTTCGGCGGCCCCCCCAAGCAAAGCTCACTCGGTTTGGGCAATAAACCAACCGAAAACCCAGTGACAAATGCAAATTTCAATTAGCCAAGCGGAAATCTCGCAAAGAACTGGATTGTTGGTCAGTTGAATATATTTTCATAGAGGTTTTTATATCCACGATTGCGCAGGAAACTTGGGAGGCCGGGAGGGAGATAAAGAAAGCAGGGAATGGAGACCTGAAAGTAGTTCAGGAACCTAAAAGCCTACGAGTAATTCCTCTTTAATAAAAGACTCGTTAAAGCCCTTGAGATCCAAGCAGACTTAAGCCAGCTTTGAGTGGACTCAATACCGAAATTGTTGGCCGGGGAAATAATAACAAAAATTGAAGTTTGATGGCCTAAACTTTCCTTTATCCAAAGAGCAAGGAGAGAACTCAGAAGCGCCTTGTTTTGCAGACAGATTTAAGGACTCCCCCACTCTCTGGCTATGCAACCGCAACACCCACGCCCACGCTGCCCCAAATTGCCGATAGGGGCCCCGCGGGAGCCGAGGCGACTCTGACGCATTTGGTTGTTTTATGATTTCCATCATTAAGCGCCAAGCAGCCGACACTGCGTCGACATCGCCGCAGCCGCCGCCGCCAACAGGAAGAGAAAGTAATGCGCCAATGGAGCGACCGGCCCGGCAGCCACCAGGTGTCAATGGGTGGACGCTCGAAGAGGTCCAGGGACGACCGAGGGCCTGGTGAATGACAGTTGCCACCTTGTGGAGGAGCAGCTGTCGTCGCCGTGGCTCCTGGCAGGAGGACGGGGGGTCGCTGGCTCTTCGGTTGGCTGTTTGAAAGCAAATTTCATTTCTTCGTTTGATTTCATTTCGTTCGCCCGCTTTTGCTTGGTACTTTCTTTACTTTCATTTGAGTGAAAGAAACTCCAACGACGACGACGTCAGCAGCGGCGGCTTAGCCCGCCCGTCGGCCGTTGGTTTTATTATTTCGTTTGGTTTTCAATTTTAACGCTCGCCGTTTTCATTTTGTTTGGTGAAAAGGACCAATTTCAATTTACAGGCCGCGCGCGATCGTTCGGCTTTCGACTTTTCAAATATCCACGACGATATCTCCGGCGCGGCTGCGCTTTTGGCCAAACAGGAAGTAAGTTGGCTTAAATTAAAAACTTTTACTTTAAAGTTTTCGCCGACTCGCTCTCTGTTCGTTTTCACAGTGTGTGGGCGTGTGGGAAAGTCGGAAAACTCGACCGATTTCAAATCATTGAAAGCCAACACACACACGCAAATGAAATTAACAGGAAATGAGTTAGTTCTTTGGCAGTTTAGAGAGAAAGTCAAAGATCCCAGAATCTTTAGCTCCCGAGATTTATGAGGCCTCAAGATCGCTGTAAAATGATTAACCATAATTAGTGGGAAGTCTGCGCCGTGTCACGTCACAGGCAAATGAGCGGACTTAGAAGATCAAAAAGCGCTGATAGCCAACCGAGAGAGGCAAAAAGGGCCCAGCAAATGCGATATAAGCGATTAGCAACAATAAAAACAGACAACGACAACGTTGAGATGGGGACCGGGGACAGCGTTGCTAACAAGAAGTCGAAGGGCCCCCCCGAGCGAGGAGCCGGGAGTCCGGACAGCGGAAACCGCAAAGAAGGGCCGTGGGGTCGGTCGGGGATTTCTGGTAAATATTCAAGCAGGGCAGCCGGCTGGCTACCTGAGTATCTGGAAGATACAAATTACAAGAAACCCTAAGAAGGGCAATCGTTGGGCGCGCGCGTGTGGATAAAAATATGAAAGCCACAGGGACAAACAGGCAGACAGACGGAGGAGGCAGACGGGAGGGTCTGGCCTGTGGTTTGAGTAGCCTCTCAGGGCCAACGGGAAACCGAGGTAAACGGAATGGTACCGAGGCCACGGGAACGATTGGCAGGCAGGGCCCACCAAACACGCGCCGCTGTCGCCGTTGCCGTTGCCGCCGCCGCCGCCCTTGGGCCCCGACGTCCTCCTGTGAACCTTAGCTGGGTTGTCGCTTTGCCGCTTCCTTGCCCATTTCACCTTGTCGCCGCGTCCATGCAAATGTGGGAGGGCATGGCATGTCATCATTTTTGTCACGCACTGGGCATTTTGAAGGCTTCCCCGCCGTCCGTTCCGACGGCCGACGTTTCCTTCTCTTTGCGACGCTTCTTCGATTCCGTTTAAGCAAGCAGCGGAACGAAATGGCAAAGAAACGAGCCAAAACGAACCGAGACGAATGAGCTGCGCCGGCGCAGAGACTCAAAGAAAAGCAGGTTGGCAAGTCTACGACTCCCCGGAGGGAGGGGGGGGGGGAGCACGCGCTTTTCTCCACGCCTCTCATAAATCTTTGTTATGGGCAAAAGCGAGCAAAGCGAAAAGAGGGAGCCTCTGATTTCTTGGATTTATGTTGAAATTCAAGTCTCTCTCTCTCTCTCTCTCGGGTGACCCTCGCTTGGATTTCAATTAAGTAACCCAGTTTAAATTTATCAAGTCCACTCGACTCACTCTCTTTCCGTAAGCTTCTCGAGACACTCTGAAAACAAAAAAAAAAACCAGACGATCCATTGAACGGCCGATCGAGCCGATTGATCGGCTTTCCGATTTTGTGTACTTTAAATCCCTGACCTGAAATGCCGTTGCCACCGGCAGCTGTGAACGGAGGTCCGGTTAGTCCGTCCGTCCGCCAGTCAATGGCACTGGTAATGAGGGCATTTCATCTACCGCATTCAAATCGATACGAACCAATTACCGATTATGGCTAAAATGTCTCCCAGCCTAGCCTCGCTGGATTCTATTTATCTGCCTATCTATCGTGGGCCGCAATTATCGTTAATGTGAGCAAACATATAAACATCAAATAAAATATGAGAAATGCCCAGCCGACCCATAAAAGGGCCCTGAAAACCACCCCCACCCCCGGCTGACGGCGACGAAACTGTAGTTGATGACCCTCAGATAGACACTTTCAAGGATACTCGGCTGCGGCAGAGGTTAAAGGGAACGAACCCACAACGAGTCGGCGGACGGCGAAGGTTAGAACGGAGTGAAGTGGAGAGCGAGAACGACTCGCTGGCTTTACTCGCTGACGGCCGGCCAGTGGTGCCAACGACTTGGAATGAAACACACACACACACACACGTGCGCAGCTAGACAGTCGGACGGAAGGTATCGGAGCGCGTAAATTACCCCAAGCGAGACAATGGACAGCGGAGCAGCCAGCCCGATGGAAGGGCCCAGCGGCAGTCGGCTGGCAACAGGGCCGTCTGCCTCTCTCGGTGTCGGTCTTTGGGCAATGAATATAATCATAGTAATAATAAAATAGAAGCGTAATTTAATGGTAACCAAGTTAACAACGCCGTTGCCATCGTCAGCGCGCCGTCATCACGCGGAGATCCAAGGCGGAAGGCAGGCGCAGGCGGGCGGGCAGGGTCATTCGAGTGGAGGACGACGCGAGGGGGTGGAGGCAAAAGCCCTGATAGTTGAGGGTCGTCTAGACCTCCGAGGGACATTCAAGTGGCCGGTAATTGTGAATTTGTTTAAGCAAAAAGCCAGGCCATCGAAGGACTTACAAGATTGAAGGATTTTTTAATTGAATTTCTTAAATCTTTCTAATGAAAGTTAAGGTATCAAAAGGATACAAGGAATTTAATAAATTCAAAGACAGTTTAGAAATATTAAAAGCTCTTGAGATTCCTGGAAATCTCAATTGCTTGGCTTCAAGTTTTAATGGAACTAAACTCGCTTTATAATCTTTTTTTCGAGTCCTTCAAGAGTCACTAACCGTTAAAAGCCTTTCCTCTTTTTCCACCCTCTAAATTCCTAATCCTTTATGAAGTGCAATGGATTCGAAACGTGTCTGTTTGGGGGGAGGGAAGAGTCACTTTCAAAATGTTCGAACGTATGAATTTTTCAGTGAATCCACTTGGCTTTGGCAATCCGCTTTGCCACGCCCACTTCAGTCAATTGAATTGACCAATTGTTTATTGAAAATGCCAACGTTCCATCAAAGCACCAGAGAGAGAGCGAGAAAGGGCGAAAACGAAAAAAAAAAATACATTTCATTTTCAAATCATCGAAGATCCCGCACGTCAGAACCAAACGGACGTTTGCATGACCATTGAGCAGGCATAAAGGGGCCGCCGCGGGGGCGGGGGAGGTGGTGGAAATGGAAGTGTTGTTGGAGGTGGTGGGGGGCAGCAGGCGGGTGGGTTATGACGCTGCCAGCAACAGCAACAGAATTGGGTCAAGTTTCATTTTTATTGCCTCTCTCGGTTGACTGAGGCAACGCCAGCAGCAGGCGGCGTCGAAGGCGGCGGCGGCGGCGGCGGGACTCGCTCTGGGCTAACCCTGGGGAGACCTCACCGCTGCCCCCCCCCCCCCCATGTGTGCGTATAATTTCCTTGATTAAATCACACACAAAAATATGCAAAAATATGGGGAAGCGAGAGGCAGGAAGGCCGGGAAGCGGCGTCAGGCGGGGCGGTGTTTCTTCATTTTGGGTGCTTAAAAAGCGGAAACTGGGTCAGAGTTTTTTGGGTTGCCGAAACGGCAGCTGCCGGAGAAGCAACTCAACAATGCCAGGGCGAAGGAGGCCGACCAACCGGCGGCCTGGCAGACCGGCCGCCCGGCCTGGCTCACCTTCGCTGTCTTTCCGCCTTTGATTTTGGTTGACACAGTCGAGGGGGAAGGCAATAAATATTTATGCTCTTGTGGCCTACGCGTCGTATGCGTAATGAGTAAATTTCCTTGTTGTTGCCGGCCAGCCATCGGCAGCCAAACGAAAAGGTCAGCGTGAAAACTGCACGCGTTTTAAAAATGCGATGCCAACGGCAGATCCGTCGGTCATTCAATGGCAACAACAACAACAGCAGCAACAACGGCAGCGGCAACATTGAGGCGACCCCGCCGCCAGTGCGGGGCAATTAGCGCGCAATTGACCTACATTGGGGCAACATTAATGGTGTCAATAGTAAACGAGAGACGGACCGCGGCAGCGCAGCCAGCGCCGCTGCCACCGTCGATGACGACGCTCGCTTGTAAAACTCACAGAGAGCGAAAGAGAGGGAGATTCGACCAGCAAACAAAAACAAACACTCACACGCAGTGGCACATGCTACATGAATTTCAAGTGCAATCAACGTAAAAAAACAACAACAAAATTTAAGCACAAATTATGAAAATTAATGTGGCCGTGCGTCTCCTTCTTCTTCTTGTTTTTGTAGCCCAGGTGTGCGTGTGTTTGTGTGTGTAATTGAACATATTTTCTTGGCCCGCCGCCGCCTGCACTCGAAGCATAATTGCTCGCCCATTCAAGAGGCTCGACGGGCCATCAAGAGGGCGGCCCCCGTCTCTTCCCATCTATTAATTCCTCTTCTAATTTGGGAAGCTCTTTTCCAAAGCGACTGTAAAATATCGAATAATGATCCGCTGGCTATTTCTCTTCTAATCAAGGGACATTTATTCCAAAGCGACTGTAGAATATTGTCCATGGATTTTGTGTTTAAAATTGATTTTTAATTGCCTGCAAAGAAGTCGCCCTAAAAGCCAGAAAAACGCGGAATTTAATTGTGAATATTCTGAGGAATATTTTAATTTAAAAGACTATTTTTAAAGACAGATAATTTCCAGATATTGTTGAAGGAATTAAAGACCAAAGATCGGCAAATCTTATACCCAATTTGTGGATCTTTAGAGTGAGCACGGGTCACGTTTATATCTGGGAATTTTTGCCTATAGGATCTAAGCTTCTAAGACTTGTAAGATCTTATAAAAAAGACCTGTAAGAATCTTATTCGGGATCCTAAAATAAGAAAAGACCAGGAAAATGTGTAAGTCAGTGAAATTAAGGTAAAATGGAAACCAAGCCAGTTTCTGAGAAGTAAACGATTGAAGATATTAACTTTCTTAAAACAAAAAGAGGTTAAATTTTTTAGCCATAAATCTACAAAGCATACAAAGCTTTAAGGACAAATTATAGAATTATTTATAGCATCTTAAAAGATGGGGAAACTTTGAAAATTAGTAAGTCACAGAATCTCATAATCTTCTCGAGAAAAAGAAAAGAAAAAGACTAAACCATAAAGCGGTTGGGGTTTCTATTTTGTCTTTTACTTGTCTTCAAACATTTCTGAAGAAATTTCTATATAAAGATCTTTTAAATTTCTATATAAAGATTTCTTTTACAAAAGAATTCTCCGCAAATCTAATTAAAAGAAGTAAAGCCTGATTTGTGTTTAAGGAACTGCAAAGAAAGCAGATCCAATCCATATGATCTTGCGATCTCTCTCCCATCTAATAGATTCTAAAGATAATCCTTTCAATTAAGAACAAAATAATCTCATTTGATATGATCTCGCGATCTCCCTCCCATCTAATGGACCCTAACGATCTTTCTTTCAATGAAGA
>JBAMCP010001040.1:0-29214 GCA_037075105.1 Lissocephala sabroskyi
GCCGCACACGTGTGTGTGTTTGGGTAATTGGAAATCTTGTGAGAAAAGTAAATAAAAACGGAAATAAAGAACCCGTCCACAGAATTTTCCAGGTTCTCCTTCTGCCCTTGCATCCCCAGCTGTGGTCCGAGAAATTCGGTTAGCTGCTTCTTGAATATTCCGTAAGACTTTGAAATTTGAGTGCACTTTTGAATCTAATAATTTATTTAACAGGCTTTTAAAGTCTCTCTGAATTTTGTAATTTTTTAAATAAATCCAAGCGTAGGAAATAATTTATTATTCAAACTTCGTTAGAATGCGATTTGGTCTCATAAAAATCAAGTCGACTAAATGAAATTGATTATTAAAGTAAAGCTCTTAAGGTCCTGAACAAGTTGAAGAATCCCGGGAAAAAAATCAACATTCCCTAATCCTATTAGAGGTTTGTGATAAGCTTTGGGGAATTTGAAAATTTAATATCGATATTTTGATATTTTAATTTCTGTCTGACTTTCATGTTAAGTTCAATGGTTGAGATCCTTAGCCTTTTTTAAATAGAATGGTAAAGATCAAATTTCTTCTACTTGAACATTATTATATTATAATTTCTTTACAATTTTAAATATTTAAAAAAATCCATTGACTTTCTTGGTAAGTTTAATGGTTGTTTCATTGAATTCCCAAACGTTTTTACCGTGATATATATTTTTAATTTATGGCTTAAATTTCGCCTTCATAAAAGTCTTTATACAAAAACTCTTCTAGTTCTTAAAGTCTTTTACGCGATTCCTTAAAAATCCTAAAATTATTACCGAATCACGTTGTCTTGCACACCTCTAAATCTATTTCGGTTTTGGGATTTATGAAAAGCAAAAAATAAATATAAAACCATCATAATTTCCTCTATAAATCCAATCGAGGATTCCTCAAAAAAGATTCCCACGCATATCTGAATTTATTGCGAATATTTTAGGCATATTTTTCGAAACTTAATTGAAAGTATTTGTTTTGTTTTTTGGACTGTCAACTAAATCGGCCGAAATTTATGTTTGTTCGAAAGGAAATTGTCCCCGCGAATGGTCAATTTAAAGAAAACGGGCCTGCTGCCCGCTAAATGCACTTCAAGCTGGCCACCGCCAGGTAGCGGGGAAAATTCAATCCAGTCCACTAAACTTTCAGACAACTCAATATTTTGACAGCTGACTGCAGGCAGCAGCGGCAGCGCTGACAGTGACAGGGGCAGGGGCAGGGGGAGACAACGTTGGCCCCAAAATGCCGCAACTGCAAACAATGGCAAACCAATTTTTATGCATTTATGCAAAAAACCGCCCCAACCCCAGCCTACTGGCCGCCATCCACGGCCCGGGCAGCTGTCGCGAACAGACGCCCAAAAGTCACACCACGTCGACCCAAAACGCACAAAACACACAAAGCGTCCACTTCAATGCACATGAAGCTGTCAAAAAACTGACGTACTGAATTATACGATGTGTTTGTCTAAAGAAAAAGCCTCAAGTTGGTTTTTGGGCTGCGCAGAGAAGATGAAAGAAATAACACTTGCGGGGCTGGCCGGCTACCGCCATTCGATTCGACCTTCACCGATGGCGCGATCAGCGTAGCCAAGTTTCAAACCGCAACTAATGGCCAAGACCAGAAGCGAGCTTAATGCGGCGGCGGCAGCGGCCCAACATCGGTTGGGTTTACTTTTAATAATTACCGCGTATTAAAGTCAAAATCAGTTGCCAGATGGACGGATAGAGACGCACGGCTGGCCGGCCGGCCGGTCGTCTCGATGGATGGATGGATGGATGAGCGAACGGCCGTTGTCTTGTGGCAAGATGCCTGGCGTTTGATATGCCCCCAGCTTGATTCCCAGCTTAGAATTAGTTGGCTGCCTAGAGAACCCTGAACTGAACCCCCAGCTACTGGGGGCTGGTTAATGTTAATCTCTCTGTCTCAGCTGCAGTGGCCGTCTGTGGCCAATTCGCTATGCTGGCTGGCGCTTTGTGCTATTTATTTTTAGACGTGCTGCTCCCGTCGCTGGTCATTAACATTTGACGCCGTCTGCCCCACGACTGCATTCGTGGATCTGCCGCTGGCCACTTGCGCGCCACTCGGATTTGTAGGGGAGCTGGCCTCTGGCCTCTTTGGATGCCCGGCGGTTTGCATTTAGAATTTTTAATTTTTCCATGACGGCGTGCGAGAATTTTCCCCCTTCCCCTCCACTTCAGTGCACTGCTCTCTGTAGCTTTATTTTTATTTGTGCCTTGCAATTGACTCACTGACTGACATAATAGAAATGTCCACAATTTCAGGCGCTGATTTGACAGCCGCAAACACGGCAACCCGCCGCAGGGGCGTCAGAAAAGGTAAAGGGCGGCCGAGAGGGTCCCTTGCGAATCTTTTTTAATTGTTTTCAATTGTTGTTAATTGGAGTGGAAGTTCTTGTCTGGGATTTCTACAAATTCACACCAAAAAGGTCAAGAAAAAGATTCTTGGCGAAAGAATTTTTAGATTTGCTAGCGTGCCCAAAGTTTTCCCAACAACTGAACGGACTTTAATGGACAGCAATTCGTTTGTTATTCAATCGCTGGCTGCACTGCCCGTGTCAGGTTATTTATCACCAGATATCGCCGCGTCTATAAATCGCTTTCAATTTCACTGTGAGCCTGAGCCACGCACCCAGTTGCCTGCTGAACCACAAATTACCTTGCCTACAATTGAAATGGCAAAAGCTTAGCTCAAGGCTACCCACATACCGCGGCGGTTCTCCGCGGCAAACTATCAATATGAAAAATTAACTTCAACTTCAAAGCTGTCATATGTGTGCAAAACTATGGTGGTAATGCTGACTGGCGTCATCGTCATTAACCCCAGCCGGCCGGGCAAACAGACAACGGCCAATGAGCGGTTATCGTTGCAGTCGTGTGCCGCCAAATGTCACAGTGACAGTTGCAAATTGTCAGCCAGCCAGTCGGGCAGTTGGACAGTTGGACAGACGGGCAGGCTGTGCCGGTAATCGGCCAAGTGACAGCCATCGGCTACTCCTGGCCGGCCTGTCGCACAATTTTCTAGTTAGCAGCTAATTACACAGAAACAAACGTTTGACATTTTGCCAGACGATTTGGACAGATGGACAAACGCTCTCTCTCTCTTTTTGTCTGCATCCCCGGGACTTTGACAGTTTTGAAGAGCGCGACTAGCGGCTGGGCCCCCCCTGACAGGCATCGAAGAACGGACAGCAATTGTCAGAGTCCCACTGAAAATGGCCAGAAATTCGAACCGAACCCTTTCGAGTTGATTGAACCCCATCGGTTGGTTGTTTGTCGTTGTCTAGTTCTGTTTATTTTGCTTTCTGATTTTTCTCTCTTTATTTTGTTTCGGCTACTGTAACTCTCGACTCTGTGGAGAAGTGCATTTACCTTTCCCCCGGTTGTTCTTCGACTCGCACTCACTCATCTGCTTTGTTGTTGACAGTTTTTGTTTTTTGTTTTGTAATTTTCCATAATGAATGCATTATACTATAATGATTATAGTCATCGGATGTTCGGTATGTTGCCAGATCTCCCTAGTCATGCTCTATAGGGCGTTTCCCGACAAATTGATTCTAATGATGATGCTCAAATGCCCTTTTTAGGAAAAACCTTGGAGCTTCGTTTATCAAACAGTGAAAGTCTGTCCACAAAACAATGACAGATCATTAAAACTATTGTAGGCTTAGGGGGAGCAAAAGTCACGACTGGACAGCCAGACAGCTGCGTGGAAAGGTCGTGTGAAAGGTGCGCAGATTGGATTTGCCTAAGTTACGCATTCCCAAAGAGTTGACATAACTTTCCTTCAATTACCCAGACAGGCCTGTCGCTTGGCCAATTAGGAGTCATGTAAGTCATCGGATCTGTCCGTGTGGCTGGCTGGCTAAGAATCGTAAAGCAGGAAATGAGTTATGTTTTCTTTGATTTGACCAGTTTTTTTTTTTTGGTCAGACGTTCAGCTGAAAGCTCGAGTGTAGGGGCAGTTAAAGCCGGAAAATGACAAGGCAGGTAAATGGAAAGGCGAGTTTAAACTTTGGCAGAGTTGCCGGTCCGACTTCTTGATTCTTTAAGTCCCCGAGACAATATGGCGAAAATTATGAAACTTTTGACCCGAAGCTCGTTTGGAGCGGGAAAATTTCGATGGTGCGACCACAAAGTGAACCGACAAAAGATTTGGGAACCTTCGAAAAGCGTTACAAATTTTGATTTCTTTTGAAATACGGCCGGCCGGCTGGTCGAATGAGTGGGGAAAATATCAATTACAGCATAATTACGTAAAGAATTAGAAGAGACGGACAGCCGCCCGCACCGACACAAGAAAATAAAAGAATCCAAAAAAGAACCCAAACCTATGACAGCATTCGACGGGGGCCACGACGAAGACGGCGGCGGCTATGATTGATTTGTGGAAAGAGCCCGTTTCAGAATCGTTTGGGGCCATGAACTTTTGACACAAGTGAAGTCGGGGAAAATTCTTTTCGTTTGTCATCGTATAATTTAATTTTAAAGCGTTCGCCCGGCCACCGTCACAATCACAGCCGCCATTCTCACTTGACTGACTGACTGACTGGTCAACGGGACTTGGCCGGGTCTATTGTCGTCCGACGTTCGGTTTGGTGGGCTTTATTGTTGTTGTTGTAATTGCATATTAAACAACATTACAAGTTAACATTTTTTGTGTTCGGCTGGAGCCTGGCGGGCTTATTCTGCTCCTTCGCCTCGGCTGTGCCAATGTCAATGTTGTGACCTTTGTGTTAACCGGTGGACGATGAGCACTCAACGCTCGAAGGTGGATGGACATACCAATGCATCGTAGATTTTGGCATGGCTTGTTGGCCTCGTTGGTTTGGGCGTCTTTTGCTTTCATTCATTGCGGCCATTCTACTCTTTTGATCCCTCGTCAGGCCTCTCCTCGGGTGGGTACCGTTGTAATTGTTGGCATCTCTTTTGGCCAAATCAATTTCATTGCTGCTGCAGCCACAGATGCTGTTGTTAACTAATATTGCGCAATTTCTATTTAAACAGCCAACAAACTGCCAACCGACAACAGCCACGGCGCAGGCGCACGCGTGTGTGCAGCTTCGTTGAGAGGCGGAGTTGGGTTCTTTGTGGTTGATGTGGCGATTGTGTGAACTTTGGGGCGTTGCTGGCTGTTATTGTTGGGGCCGAGTGGGCAGGAATCAAGCGGGTCAAAGGTGGCCAAGAAGTGACGAAGCTGATGAAACTTTACAACTAAATTAAAAGCCTCAACTCTGCTTCGTCTTCCGGAAGCCTTCACTTCCGTGACGATTGCCAGTCGTTCTTTAGATTCATAATATTTTATGATATTACTTCCCCCACGGGCAGTGAGCTCCGTGGTCAATGCATTTTGATCCAGGCCTGTTTGGCCATGACGGCGGCTCCAGATGCTTCATTCTGCCGGGGGGCTGGCGATCTCGATGCACCGATGCATGTGAAAATTATATGCATTATTAGATATTATTTCAGCGATCAATGGCCGGGCCTGCATATATCTAACTAACGGTACGCCGCGTGCTGCAACAACCACAACAACGGCAATGCCAAGGCAAACACACAGACAAGCAGCCAACAAACAAACAAACATGTGTAAGCCTCTGCTAAGCAGTCAACCGGCAGGCAGTGGTGGTTTTTGTGGCTTTGGCAAGTGGTTAGGCAAGATTTTGAACCTGTCGTCATGACTTGGCCAAAGCCAAAGCCAGCTAACTTAGAAGAAAGAAAACAACAACAACAGCAACAAACACAAGACGACACACCACACGTGATTTAGTTCCTGTCGCTCATGCAGCAAACTCGTTGAACCACCAACACCACCCCGTCCGGGCCGCAAGCCTGCCCTGCCCCCCCACTGGAGTGAGTGTCGTATGTTTTAGTGTTTTATGCATATTGTGGCCATTGGATCGACGGTTTATCTTTGGCTTAAATAAATTTTACGCTCGTGTATTTCTTTTCAACGCCATCGTCGTCGCCGTCGTCGTCGTGGTCGTGGTCGCCCGCTCGGCCCCTGGCGACACACTGGCCAAATGTCGCCCGGTTACCACACATTTTGCATCTTATTTTGCCGGTCCCCAAACGGCCATAAGCCCAGTCGAAGCGATCTCATTGTTGATCGACTTTTCTCGCTGGCCTGGCCTGCATCTTGTTTCGTTTTGTTTGAATTTATGGCCGCATTTATTAAATTTACAGCAAATAAACTAAACCCTTTCCCCTCTTTCCCTGAATCATCTTAACTGTCCACTTGCTGACTGGGTGGGTGTGTGTATGTGACTTGCATTTCAGTTCTCAAGACCCATAAACATCGACTCGAGTGGTTCGCACCCATTTTCCAACTGTCCCCGTGAGTGCCTATCGAGGGTTTCAATGAATTTCGCAGAGGATTCCAAGCTACCTTCGATTTGGTTGGCATTGAAACCCGTGACAAATTAAGAAAATTGTATTCAATTTATGATTTCCGTAAGCCTCTTAAGAGCCTCAGAACTCGTTGAATGTAATCCCTTTAGTTATTAAATTTATTCAAATTACACAAACCGTGTAAAGAGATTTATTTGCTCTTCGCTTTGAAACGTTTAAAAAATCGCTATCGAGCTAAAGCGGTGCGGTTGTTAATGTTGAGTAATTAATTACCAAAAACGTTTAAAATTGTAGACAAAAAAAAAAAAGAAAAACGAAACAAATTGAAAGAAATTTGTGGGCTGCCCGCATTGCCGGGGTAACGTTTTGTTTTCGTTGCTTTTTATTGCTATTATTATTTTTGTAAATTGCCCAACACATCGGGTTCATCTCGAACCAAAAACAGAAATTAACTCAACAATTTTCTGCAAAAATTCATCACAAGCAAAAAGAAAGTCTGTCTTCCTTCATTTTTGGGCACGCATTTTGTTTAATTGTGTAACATTCGCCGTTTTTTTCTGCTCACAGATTTCACGGACGGTATTTGATAGATTGAATTTAATTAAATGCCTGGGAGATGATAAACTTCCAGCTCTTAAAATGTGTGAAGATCGCTTTCGATTGCAGAAATCACTTGTACCCTTCTTTAGGGGTAAAGGGTATAAAACGTAAATTAAACATGTGTTTCGTTTCTTTTCTTGCAGGTAATTGAATATTCCGCAAGATGATTAGAATTAAAAGATATATGGGTAAGTCTATAGGGAAATTCGCAATCCCTTCACTCGGTCCGGTCCATTGTGATTTTGGCCAGAGAAAACTCACATGGATTCGTGGGCAAGGCACACCCATAACTCCATTCCACATAAACCAAAATAAAGAAAAAAAACCTTCACAACTTACGCCACATTACCGGCACATTACTTGCACGGTCCGTGCAACTGCAACTGCAACCAGCATAAGGCGAAAGCCTGAGACCCGTCAGACGCAGACGAAGCGGCCAGGCGACAACGACAACGACGACGACGACGACATTCGGAGACGGAGACACGCAAAGGCAGAACAAACAACGTGACGGCAATGGAGCCACCAACAGCAACAGCAACAGCGATACGCTATCAATTTAACAGCATCTGTCTATGATGCATAGCCAGGCCCGTCACCATCATCGCCGAGGCTGTAACTGCTCCTTGGGCCACCCCGCCTGCTTGGGCCCGATCGGCCGGGCTGGCGGTTGGCCCTTTCCGCCCGCCTCCCACACGGTGACTAAGAGGGAGCAGATACCGATCCCTGGCCCCTGTTGGGTTTGGGCCGCTAGGCTGTCCCTACGCCCAGGCCGGCTTCATTTTTCCAGAGAACCTGCATGCCGGGCTGCCCATGCGCAGTGGCCCGCTTCTCTGCTGGCTTTGTGGGCTATTTTTAGAAGGTGGATGGTCGGGATGGTTGGATGGCTGGATGGTCTGGGCTGACTGCCGCTTATCAAAGGTTGGCAAACGTCGCCGCTGTGGCGGCTGTGAAAATTCCAAAAAAGGCAGCGCCCCTCACCAGCCTTTATTTTTTTCCAATACTTTCCTGGCATTTTTCTGCGCTATGCGAGATGCGGCTGGCCAATTTCCCAGATAACGAAAAGAAAGAAAAACCAACACACACATAAAAAACTGCGCTGGAAGAAAGGGTGGCAAATTGACAGCCGGCCAGCCAAATAAACCTTCTTTTTCTCCAATAATTAAGCTCAAAATAATTAAACTTAAGCCAGCCGCCGGGCCCAAGAGCGACCTCAAAGGCCCCCCGAAAGCCGCCTCCATGTGTGTAAAATGGGTTGCGTCAATAACCGCAGGGCGGGATTAACATGCCACGGCTCCTTGCCCCGTGTCCCCCACTCCGGCCGACTGGGCATGCCACTTACCGCCTCGGGCGTGCACAGTAGCCGGCCGGGATTTCATGGTCTTTGCGCTGACTGTGGCAAATTGACATTTTTAACGGTCTTAAGGTGGCAAAATGAAGTTTGTCATAAACTGGGTTACCCAGCCGGGGAGCCAAGGGAACAGACAGCCCCGAGAATGAGATTAAGAAAAAAGGAAAGTCTTAAGAAATTATTAAATCGGTTAATAAAGAAAAAAGATTTCTTGAAATTCAAATTATTCTCAAGTAATTCCAATTAAGATTCAATGGAATCCTAACAAGTCTCGATTTCAACGATGATTGAGCGCATTTGGCTAAAGGCTTTGAAATGAAAACGAAACGTCGACCTGACCCATCTGCCGTGGCAAATCCCCAGTCCAAATGTTTATAGCACTTTCCTTTTGTCTTGCCTCGATTGCCATGAAATGGGAAATCCAAACGGAGTCAGTGAAAACAAAATGAATTAAATGAATTGCATTTAAATGCACCCACGGTTGTTGGGGCTCAGGCTTTTCGGGGGCATCGTGCCGAGCGCGTCAGTTGGGCTGCCAAAAGATTTGCGCAAACTTTGAACTTTCCTCTCAACCTCGGACTTGAAAATGTTGATGCCCGTCTGGTCTGTCCGGCCGGCCAACTGTCAGCTGCATTGCAGTTGCATTTGCGTGGGCGCCTTCTTCTACCAACGATCTCATAATAATATAAATTTAAAGCCGGACTTTCGGTGGAAGTTGGGGTCGGGGGGCGGCATTTCGTTCGATTCGGGGGGTTTTTTGTGTTTGTTAAACGAAAGTGAAATGCATTTCGTTTGAAATTATCGCTTTATCACGATTCAAACGGTACCATTTGGTTGTCTTTGGCCGGTCCCCCCGCCTCCAACGCTTCGCCCCTTTGGCTTCATTTGTGACCATAATTATGCAATTTTCTTGTTTGTTGGCCTGCAATTGCCGCCATTGCGATGACTGTGACTGCATTTTGGGTTTGACTTTGGATTTACCGCCTGCCCCACCGCCTCCTGCCGCCTTGCATTTCTTCGTTTCATTATAATCTGTGTTGTTATTTATAATTGCCGGTGCGATCTGTCGATCTGCCTGGCTGCCGGGAAAAGCGAGCGACCGGCAGAGGAAAGCCAATTTATGAGCTTTGTTTGCTGTTTATCAAACGTTCAATATCGACAGTTGGCTCGGCTCGTATTTCTTGTAACAACTTAATTGTGAAAAGATCTGCTGTTTTGCTTATGACAAATTAATTGCCGGCAATTGTTGGCCCGCCACAAAGAGCCCACTCAAATTTGAATACGATCCGGTTAGTTGGGGGGGCTAAAAAGCAACTGAGCATCGCGATCCCAGGGAATTCCTTACTTTTCGGTAATTATATCAAAACGATTCTGTAAAGGGAATCTGTGTCACCCGGTGAATGTGTCAAATTGACTGCGAATTTGTGAGGCAGACGATTTGATCGATCAGAGGTCTTTGTTGTGGATTTGAAGCCGTTGACGGTGATCGAATGAGTCTCAAGCTGTTGAGAGCCCGGGGGCAACTTTTTCTTTACGAAACAACGAATGGGAATTTTTGATTTGCGATTGCCAAAAAGTCGTTGGTATGTGGACCGTCGAGAAAGAAACTAATTGGCAGTCGGACAGTCGTTGGAACTGGAAAAATTTCCAGCTACTTCCACAGTCTTTCATTTTTTTTGTCAGTTTATTTATATTTGTGCGGCTCTCTATCAAATTGCCTTGCAGTTGGCACTTCCATCAAAAAAACTCCACTGGGTAGCTGAATATTTTCCGTAATGGAAAAACGTGCATCGAAATGTCAGATAAACGTCAGGGAAGCCAGCCATTCGGCGAGCCCGTCCATCAACAGCGAAGCTCCCCAGCTTCTTTGTTTTCCTCCCTTTGGGTTTGGTGTTGGGCAACGCGGGCCAAAAATTTAAATTGAACCCGGCGAATTTTGAGCTGAGGGCCTAAAAAAATTAACGCCAAAAAATGAACAGAAAACGTGGCTAACAATTTCACTTGGCCACGCCAGTTACCGTGGCTTTTTCTTTCCTGGCCACGCAAATTAAATTAAACTATTTAATTCGCTTGCAATTTCGGCGTCTGGGCCAAATTGTTGTCATTGTTGTGTAAAACGGCTTAATTAATTTCCGAATTGTCTGGCCGCCTCAGCGCGACTTGGTCAATTTGGATTGCCCAATCCCGCAGACGACCGCGACCAACCGGCCAGCCAGCCATCGTTAAGGCCCAACAAACAACACGAACGCCCACTCACTTGCCACACAGCGAGTGTGTCGTGTGTTTCGTCTTTCTGTTGTTGTTTAAACAAATCACAATTCACAGTTGTACAACGTTAAAGGGTTCCCCCGCCAGCTAACCAGCTGCGACTTAATTTGATAAGATTTATTTTAGCGTCTCTTTAAAAGGGCAGGCGATCGATGGAGCCAACGATTAGGCCGGCGTTGGGAAATGTTTACATTTTGCCCTCGATTTTCCGAAAGCCAGAAAAGTGGATCATTGAAGACGGGATCACCCCAAAGCTTCGTATAGGCCTCCGGCTATCTGGGCGAGGGAATCTTCTACCGAAAATACAGTTAACCCTTAATGGAAAGTTGTCATTTCGCTGGCTTGATAAATGACAAGCCCGCCCGATTGCCGAGGTTGGTGACTCGACTAAACGGTTAACCGTTAACCATTTTTTGAGCGGGGGTGCTGTACTTTTATAGGCATCACTGATGGCGGCTACTGTGCAGGTAAATTGGCCATTTTGCTGTTTGGTTTTTTTGGTCATCGTATAATTTTGGCATTTGCAATGTGAAAGTTTATGGCCCATCTGCTCGGCGGGATGCGGCTCGCCTCGAATCGGTTCAAAGGTTCATTGTCAAGTCTAATAAAATGTTCAAATGACACGTTAAGTGTCAGGAGGTACAAGCTCTCAAGATGTTGGCATTTCTAAAATACCCAAAACAGTACAAAAAGTAGGGAAAATTTTTCAACTTTGTCACTTCACTGGGCCTGTTGCTCCGGAGGGTTCCCTTTCATGACGGCCGCAGTCCAGATGATAAATCGTGACCCGACCGCCAGTGAAATTGTCCCCTTCATATATATACATTTTTTTGCTTAAGCCAACCGTTTTATTACCACATTTTTACGCCCGTTGACTGACATGCGAAAGAGTCCAGCCGTCCAACTTCCCTTTTTCGCTGCCTCCCCCACTCAAGGAGGTACAGTCGCTTAGCGACTAACTAAGCTCGGTGGCGACTGTACTACATACCACATGCTACTTGAGTGCCGCAAACTTGACATTTAAGTGAATTATGTAGTTTTTATGTTAACTTTTCGGCTTGTATGTAATTGAGTGAGCGTTGTAGGCGGCCGGCAGTTGGTTTTTGATTTATGTGCGCTGCGATTTTTGGGCAAGGGCAAAAATTAGGCAACAGCCTCGAGTACAACAACAGAAAGGGAAGCATAATTTATGGGCCTTTTTCATTTTGCCGGCAGTTGGCGCTGAAATCTGGCAAAGGTTAGACTATCACGGGAAATGCCCGCGCCTCCCATAGAAAATGTCGCATTCACACCTTCAAATCACGATCGCTGTCACTATAAATTGCCTCCATTTTCGATAAATAAAAAGGAAGTTTCCCCCTAAAAATGCTGAGTTTCCGCGACTTCGGTAGCCTCAACGGCCGGCAAGGTCAAGTGCTTACGCAGGTGAGCTAAGGAGTTCGATAAGAACGGCCTTGTCATTGATAACATTCCATTTTTATCTTTGACAAGTCGCTCATTTATTTGCAACAAGCTCATTTTGTCCAGGAATCTGCTGGGCTATCGCAGAATCTTTGCGCATGCAAGTAAACAGAAATGAGAACAGTGACAAGAAACTAAAGAGCATTCAGTATCAGCGACAGCCCTAAGGAACGAACTAGTTCGGTTAAGCGTCAAAATTATTGGGCCTACGATCTTGCATTTTTAATAAGTTCATTTGACTCTAATTTCCTACCACAGCAGAGAATATTTGCCCACATATTTAAATTCGTAGGAACCGAAATTCCAGGCTGCTAAATATTGAAGCTTGCGAGAAAGAACAATCAAAAAGGGCGACTGCCCTAGAGAACGAACTAGTTCTGTTCAGAGATCTTGCATTTTTAATAAGTTCCTTTGCCTCTAATTTCCTACCAAAGCAGAGAATAATTCTCGACATATTTAAATTCGTAGAAACCGAAATTCCAGGCTGCTTTTTGTTCTTATTTGTTTCGATGAGCGGAACGTCAAAGAAAAAACCCACGCAAATATTTCTTGTAGTAGCTTTCCAGAGGAATTGTCAACAAAAGAACAAACAATCGACTAACACAGTCCAGGAATTTCAATTTAGATGATTGCGGGACAGAGCTCCCCAATACTTAAATGTAGATAGTGAAAGATACGATATTTATAAATTAAACACGGCGAATATAATGGGAACCAGTGAACCAAAAAGAGAAAGAAACGAGATTAACCAAATGCGGAGTGACGCTGGATTATTGTTGTTAATAAAACACATTCCATTTAATTGTTTAATCAGGCCGCACAGCTGGCTCTGTGCGGTTAATACAGGCCGATAAACAAAAGGCCAAACAGCCTGCCGTGGTCAGAATGCTCCATAAATTGCGGGGGAAATGTAGTGGGGTTTTTTGTGTATTTTATTGCATTCGCATTTAATATTTAAATGAATCATTTCGCTGCAATTTCCATAGTGATAATTGCTGTCTCTAGCTGTGCATTGTTTATGGCTGAATAAATATTTGATTAAAAGCGATTGCCGGTTATTAACTCTTTTCATATCGTGGGAGTCTCGACGGGCCCTGATTAGCCAGCCGGCGACGACGACAGCGTCTGTGGTGGGAAAGATAATGAGAACTCATTGTAAACTGGATTTGCAAGTTAAGCGTTTTGCAAATGGATCATTTTCTGGCCATAAATCAATGGCACTTAATATCCTTTGGGGGGCTTTGGTTTGCAGAGAACGACGTCAATCGATTGACAGTCTGGGGAGATAAAGGCCTACAATTTATTGGCCAGAGTTTGGGTGGAAATGTCAAACTTCCATCAAAATTGCACTGAACACGGCAACTAATTAAATGAAAAGTTTTCGAGGAGATTGGGCGCTCCGAGGCCGTCACCCGGGCCCAGCCCATTGACAAGGCGATGGACTAATTAAAAGGCCCCCTCACCCAGCAATCGCAAGAACAATAAAAGACAACGGCACTTGTTATAAACAATTGGTTCGGCGGTTGAATTTTGGGCCGCAAAATCTGAGAGCCTCCAGCCAGTTGGCTTTGATTTCGCACGTACTTGTCCCCCGCCCCTCGCCCCTTTGGGCGATTGTTTAGCAAATCTCATTACGTGTAAATCTCAACAAGGTGTGTCGTTGTGGTTGTCGTTGCCGTCGTCGCCGACATCATCGCCATCGCCGTTTGAATTTAGCCAAGACAGCAACCCGGCCGGCCAATTGCTGCTGCCCAGCAGGCAACACGCCCTAAATTCAAAGGCAAAGGCAATTCCACTTCCAGTCTTTGATATCATTTGGCTGTCTATACTTTCTAATACACGAATTAGACCCGGAGCAATCGCACACAGGCATGTGAACTTGGCCAATTGGCTGGCTGGCTGGGCGCTCGCCTGTCAAATGAATGTCGACAGGCGATTTATTTCTCTATGGCCGGTCGGCCTGGCCACCGACTTGGCTTAGTAATATGGCCATAATTGAAACTACCGACACAAAGGTCACTCCCCACGGCTCCTTCTTGGCGAGAACGATTGTTTCTCATGTTGTGCTTTTCATTATTTGCTGGCTGGGCCAATTTAATTCATTTAAAGGCCCACCGAGCGAACCTCTCAAAAAATTGCTAATTTATGTTTATTATGCATTATTTGCACTCAAAAGGCCCTGCCTTTTGGTATTTTATTTTTTCGGCTAGCAACACAAAAAATTCAATTTTTATGTGCAATGATTTTTTAGTTAGTCGTTTTGAACATGGAACGGCTGCGAGGAGGGGACAGGCTGATTGAAATTTATCGAATTGTGTTTGTTGCTTTATATTTTTTATGGTTTTTGTGCGTTGCATTTGGGCTGACAATTGGCAAATAAATTTGTTTGTTTCCCTGGCCCCCAAAATATTCATTTCCCTTTGTGTGCGGTTATTTCAACCGATATTTTTGTAGGTTTATTTGCCTCGTAAAATTGAATTGCTAAGTTTGTTTCTTAGGCTACAGAAACCTCTAGTTTATTTTAAGGGATTTAAGGTAAACAGAACTTACCGCTTTTTACAGTTGTGCAGATTTTTGCCTGAAAGTAAATTAAAATTAATATTTTGCAAAAAAACGTGTGAAAAATGGAAAAGTTTTACAAGTTTCTGGTCGGCTTGACAGCCATGAAGTTTTCAATTATTTAACCATTAATAAAAGCGGCTAAAAAGCCTTCACCCCAATCCACTTAGAACCCAAACGCCAACTCCATTTGGCGATCTTTAATCAACCGATTCCCCGCTCCGCCCCTCGAGAAGATTTAGTTATTATAATGAGCTGCCCGCAGGCCATAAATGTGGCAGCTTACTCCATTTGAGCCACCCTCTCTTGCTCCTCGAACTTGACTACTTGGTTGTGGTCAATTTTGAGACCTTATTTGGCGCTTGGCGGGCAATTTAATTTAAATATCAAAACCATAAATTGCAAAAAGAAAAACAAGTTGCCGGGGGGTTAATGTGGCCATTGTCTAAGCAATGATACCATTTTGGTCACCCCCAACATCGCTTTGAACTTTGTCATTTGCAGGGGAAATCGCCGGGCAAACCAGACCAAATCAAGGCGCAAATTATTCTTATCAGTCGCCGGCAAGGGGGAGGCGCAAGTGCACTGGGTCGGGTCTTTGATTGCATGCCGCCAATTTGTAATGCAATAAAATGTAAATGGCTTGGGAGCCGAGCCACAGACAGCCAGGCATTCGGCGGGCAATTCAAATAATGTCACATGTCAAATGATTTGCCTTTAAAGTTTTGCCGCCAAAAGATTTGACGAGGGCGCAGGCTCTTTTGGCGCCCCAGCTTCGCCGGCAACGTGTGGGGTGTCTGCAGGAGGCGTGGCATTCGTTATATTGGCAGTTTTTTTCTCTCTTTCTTGGGTTTTTGATTGATTTGTTTTGCCAACTGACGCACAACGCCGTAACCGTCTCTATGAGCTGGGCCGCTTTGTGATTTCACCGATTCCCTTGTTTGCCCAAGTGGAGCGTCGGCCTGCGTCACCTCGGCTTACCCAAGGCCCCAATTGGCTTCGGTTTTTACAGCTGAATTTGCATGCCAAAAATTCCAGCAGATGTTTTACATGTGTAAAAGCCACCAACCCCTCCCCCTTTAAGGCTGACTAACCGAATTTATCATCATCAGTAGCCCAGTCGGCCGACGGCTTAAAAACCAACGAAAGCAGTGGGAACAGCGGCAAGCGGCAGGCACTTAGCACATTTGGTTTCTATTACAAAAGTCTGGTTGGCTGGGCTGGAGATCTTTGGATCTGTTTTTCTTTTAGTCTGTCAATCACAAAATTAAGTGAATAACATCAGTCAGAGAAAAGAAGAAGCGACGCCCAGGCCTTCTAACCATCCAAATGATAAATGACAAATAGAAATGGAACTTCCATTTGCAGAGAGCCCTCTCGAACACCAAAAAAAAATTACATATTCACTGGATGAATTTAGTGAAAAAAGCCAGGCATCTTCGAAGGAAAGTTGGTCTGTTCTGTGTGAAAGTTTTGGAGAGTCGAGAAAGCTGAATTTTTTAATTACCCCCGGCAGAAGAATAATCGTTTTTTCCTCTCAGCAATATTATGCAATATTAGATCTTTTATAACTTTAATTCTTCTGAGCACCCAGTGAAAGTGGCTGCACTTTCCGTTTCCCCCCAACCCATGCAGATGAGAATGGGACCTGGAATGACTTTACTAATTGCTGGGCATTTTCCCGAACAGCTTTAAGTGATCGGTGATCTTTATCTTTATCGTCTGGCCGACGTTGTTGGGTGAGCGTGCTGAGAATTTCGTGCGGCCACAGAGAAGACACTCGATCTGGCTAATTATAAATTCTAATCACATGCAATCACCACGTTTCGATTCGTTTGGCTGGTCGGCCGTACAATGACCACAGAGATCATTGATCGAGTCGCCTATCGATTAATCACCGAGCCTCGCACTTCGTCATAAAAAAATCAGCAAGGGAGCAAAACTACAAGGTTTTTCGATTAGAAAACCGTCATGTCTGGTGGCCTGGGGAAGGTCTGTTTTTCAATTACAAGAAAGTCGAGAAACAAACAAGAAATTCTGAGAATGCGAATTGATGAGGCAGCGACGAATTCAGAAATTTGCCTGGAAGTCGTAAATTAATTTAAAAACCGCATGCAAATATAACAGATTGTATAGAATTTTCTATATTTCCCTCGAATATAGAACCATAAATTACACTTTCAAAAGGCCCAACCCAAACAGAAATGAAGGGCGACGCAATTTCTTGGCCTTGGGAGTGTCTCCCGAGCAAAGTACAATTCACATCCTGTGTTCCTGTTAAGCGCTCGTAATTAAAATAAAACCCTTAATCAAATATTGTCATTCCCTGTGCAGTCGGCGGGCCGACGTCTTATCAAATATTTGTCATCGGCTGGAAATATGATCTACCCAAGATTTCTATTAGCGGCATCAGCTGCTCCTTGGCCGTAAAGTAAACCTGCCAAGTTTTTCCCAAGTTTTGTCTAAATAATTTGGCAGCCGGAGAGCCAACTGCCCATCGAACCGAACCTCCCCCAGCTGCTCGTCAAACGAGTTCGCTGCGCTCGATCGGGCGTCGCGTCGCGGTGGCTCGCGCGGTCTGCGCAGGCTCGCCGCTGCGCTGAGCCGGCCGCGGCGATCAGTTGAATTCCGACGCTCGACGCGGCCACGACGTGAGCGGTTAAAAGATTGACTGCCAGGTTTCGATTGGCTTATTGTAAACTTGACTTTGAAACGCGCCAGCTCGGCTGGGATTTCTGTGGATTTGTCGATCAAGTTCGATGTGCAGTAAATCGGCCGTGAAGTTCGTTCTCGAAAATAAAAATGCATAAATTTGTGATAATTTAGTACTGAGGAAATATGAAAACTGTGCGATCGGCGTTCAATTAACGTTTGGTAATCTTTTTCTGTGTCGATTACGCGGTCGCATTTCCGTTTTCTCAACCAGCGCAGTCGAGCGCAAAATTAATTGCCAATTTGTTGTTGCTGGTGTTTCCATAATTTTCGTTTTGAAAACCGTTTGCGGCAATGCAAATGATTCGAAAACTTACGTTTTCTTCAATTTCGGTAACTAATTGCTATTTTGGCAACTCTCTCAGCTCGACTTAAAAGTGAAATTTCCCTTCCCCGGCTCACAAAAAAACAAAAGCGAATCCACTCAACGGTGTCGTCGTGATTCGTTAAATAATACAGAAAATTCGAACAGTAATTATGTTAATTCCCGCAGTGAACACTCTTTACGGATTAAGTGAAGTGAAGCAAAACTGAGGAGAATCCGAAAAGACATCGGATTTATTCGCCCAACAAGCAACTGTGAGTGGAACCCAAACTGTCACTTAGATCGAACCGGTAGAATTCTTATAACCACCTTTCCCAAAAAGCCAATTTAAAGTTTCACCAGCTGACACAATTTATGAATTCTGACCTCCCCCGGCTGATGTTCTTCTTTTGCCTGCTGGCAGGGCCCATCAAAATTCGCATTTGTATGCCAGGGACAAATGCGGCGTTTAAACAAATTGAACTACTTTCATTTTGGCCTGATATACACTTTTTTTGTGGCTGAACATGAATATTTGATGTGTTACAATTCGAATGCAGACGAGTCAGTCAATCGCACTCATTGCGAATTCATAGCTCGGCAACCGAATTTGCTGTCAAATGCAAAAATAAAACGCCCCATAAACATTTACCCACTTAGCCCACTTAGGAGCTCTTAGAGCCGCAGTCCCAGTCCCCAACCCTCACCGGCAATTTCATTCAATTTTTTGCATTACAAAGTCGTCGCCAACGGCAGGACGGTGTTTTAAAATGCAACGCGGGCAATTTTTGGGCAACTGTCGGCCGAATTGAAAGAGGCCGACGCAACGGAATAGTTGAAATTCGAGCCAAACAAAGAACATTTTTATGATCGTTTTGCGGGTTTTTTGTGCCAAGAATTTGCAAATGTCGTTAAAAATTTCTGAAAAAAAAAAAACCCGAACCCCAATCGAAGTTGCCTGCCTTCTCCGCAGATGATTAACCTTGCAGTTCACCTTCCAGGCCCTTAAAATCCAAGTTTTTTCTGTCCGACCGCCCAGCTTTTAATACATTTTCGGTGGAGGGTTCACCCAGCCACTTGTACGAATCAAAATGCTGCCCGTTGACAGGTGTTCAATGCGATTGGAGGGCTGCGTGTTACAGTTTTTTTAATGGGTTTATTGCTGGGGGGTTCTTCGGGTATTTGCTTTAGATACTCGAGAGAGTTGGGGGAAACTGATTTGGGCTTAACATTTTTGTTAAGGTCGTTGGGTTTTTCGAGGCATTTCGAATTTATCACACATCATTAATGAATTTATGGCACCTTTTTTAATCGAAAGCTCTCGATAATTTACGAGACCGATAAGCCTCAGCCGACAATGCAGTTTGATGTCATAGACCGATCAGACCGTCCAGTCATCATCGACCGGGCCGAGGGAACTGTTGATGAACTCATAATTACCAGACGGACGCGCCAGCCGACCCGGCTTAGTTGGCACTTTCGAAACTCCCCAACTAATTAGACCATAAACACACACACAGCCGGATAAAGAAAAAAGAAAGAGAGAATCCAACTAATTCGCCTCAGATAAACCACAACAAAGGTCACGCTTTAATTGATAAGAAAACAATGCGTTCGGGGCGATGCGAGGAATGTGGCTGGGGAATTTTAACCCGGCTACTGTTGGTGGGCAACCAAATGGAAATGAAGCCTCTGAGGGGCGAGCCCAAGACAATGACAAAGAGTTGCCAAGAACCACCAACGGAAAAACAGAAAAGAAAACAATTTTATATTATTTATACTCTTTCTGCTTAAGCAGAGACTTCCGGCTAAGCGGAGGAGTTCATCAGAAATTCCAGTCAACAATTTTTAAGGAAGTTAAAGGGTTCAAATTTAGAGTTAGGAGAGAAAATACAAAATTCTTTATAAATCGCTCCTTTTTCTTTAAATAATTTATAAAGTTCTGGAAATCATAGAAAGGAAAGCATATAAAGATATATTTTTATAGGATTGCAGCCTATGAAAGATGGAGGCATCTATTTCTTAATATAGCTTATTTTTGAGAATACCGAATAGAATATTCAGTCAATAATTTTCCAGCATTTAAATTATACGATCTAAAGAGCTAAGATTAATTTAAGAGCTAATATAATAAGGTATTTGTAGAGGAATTAATTTTTAAAGAACCGAAGCATTATTCAGACTTTAAAGACTCTTTCGGCTGGAGTTTTCTACCTTCTGATTAGCCTGGAGAATATCGAAATAATTTTACTTCCTATTTAATTTGTATACCCACCAAAAAAAGAGTATTCAAACGTCGCTGGTGTGGGAATTTTCAAACGTCGCTTTTGTTTCAACCCTAAACTTGAAGTGCCGACTGTGCGTCTGATAAAGATCACACCACATGGCCCATGGCCGTGGCCATGGCAGTGGCAGTGTCAGTAGGACAGACAGGTGTGTGGGTGAGGGCGGGGGCGGCGGGGCAGCGTATTGAAACCTACGAATCATGCCACAATTGAGTGCACTTTCGGGAAGACACAGAGAACTCGAAGAACACCTTTAATAGTTTTGAACCTTTTGTGCGGCAGTTAGCCTGCCCAGCCAAGCGTGCCATGGAAGAAGAGTCGGTCCGATTCGAGTCTTCTTACCCACGCCCTTTTTCCACACAGACAGAAGTCGCATAATTAACCCCTCGAGTTGGCCGGGAGTGGGATTGAGGAGGGCGATTGGCGTTTGTGCCGCCGCCGGTGCCTTTTGCAACATTTAATTGTTGCGGCAGCCCTGGTCGGGTTGCATTGTTAGCAATTAAACTGCAGGCAGTTCATCACTGGACTTTGCTAATATTTGAAATGCCATTTTATGGATCCTGGGCCGAATGCTCTCGTTTCCAGCGGCCCGGCTGAAGATCAAACGCCCAGAAGCCGCCGGGCAGGTAGACGGAGTTGAACATTAGAGGCAGTCACCTCGATAAGACTAATTTTGATGGGGAATTTTTAATTTGCGTTCCCGAAAATGTCAACGGGTCGGGGCAGCCAATTAGTCGCTTCCGTATAATTTTAATTGGGTTTTCTATTTTTTATTACGATCTTCATCTATTCAAATGCAGTCAGTCCGCCGAGCGAGTCGGGCAAGATTTACGAGGCGGGCCCAGTAAAGCTCTTAAAATTCGGCAGAATTTGTCCAGCTTCCGACTCGTGTGTGTGTGTGTGAACGGGAGAGTATTTTGCATTTAACGTGTCATGGTACGGTGGATATCGAGCGACAGCGACCGTTGCCTACATATGTTGAATAGTTGCCGGAGCCGGGCTAGGGAGGCAGAGGGGGATGGCGGCAGGAAAGAAGCCGGGAGCTGGAAAAACTGCTTATGCATGGCAAGGGGGAAAAAGAAAATGTGTTGGCAAGAAAAATGTGCGCCTAAATTGCAACTAAGCGGTGAGTTGGCCCACAGAGAATGCACATCCCGGTGAGTGTGAATGCCTGTGTGTGTGTGCCGTTGCATTAATATCAAGTCTTAAGTGGCAGTCGACCATGCCACACACGTTGAACGCACCCAGGGCAGCCAGTTGGCGATACATTTTGCCACTTTTGCCAGCCACGAACCGCGCGCTCTTGGAATGTTTGCCGACCACGAATTCAGATTTTAGATTCGAGTTGCCGTCTTCGATTTGCCTCCCCCGCCCCGTCTTTCCCAGCAGCTGTCTGCATTATTATGCCATCAATCAATGGGGCTAGGCAGGCCGGCAATCGTTGGTAGAATTTTTAACCAGTTGAATTTCGCAGCGAAGCCAAAGGGCCGGGCCAGCGCAAACACTTGAAATTATTTCACATTACGTTTGAAACGCTTTAATAAAATAATTAAAATGAAGATTCTGCCGGGGCCGGCCGGTCGGGTGGTCTGTCCTCTGTCTGGGGGCAGTGTTCCTGGCACTTTAGCAAATTGCCGAGCCGTGCCGGTCAGAGAGATAGAAAAATGTACGGGGCTACCAATCTACGCATTTTTCCCGCGGCTTCTTATTTTTTTGCCGGCAACTCAAAGAAACGCCGACCGACAGCGAAGAGCGCGAAAGGCAAAAAAAACAGTCAAAAGCACATATAGAAAATGTTCCAAGAATTTGTTGAGAAGCATAAAACTTTCAAGAGAAAATATTAATTTCAATTATTTACGAACAACGCGCCAGATTTTCCCACCAAATTGTTGGCAATTTGTTACAGGATTTTTGTTACCAAAGTTCCTCCAACCCAAGCTTATAATCAACTGTAGGTGGCCAGGTCGGCCCGGCCGGACCAGCCCAAATGACAACCCGAAAGCCGAAGTTATTAGAGACGGCGGCTTAGGCTGTGAGCTGCCGGTAAGCCGGCATTTAGCGAGCATTTTTCCTGGGAAACTGGACGACGATCCGGAATTCTTTCACTCTTCTAATTAAAAGCGGCACTTTAGAATGCCTGACTGGCTAGCTGGCTGTCGGAAATGCACAAAGTGCCGGCGACATGCCAACGCCAAGAATCTCAAGAATCCCATTAGAAGCCGATTCAGGCCCAGTTAAGACATTCATTAGTCATCGCCTGCAGGGGCTACGACCGTCAGCTTTTAAGTTTAGGCAATGAGCTGGAACTCAACTGACTCAGGAGGGATCACGTCACGTTTTTGAGGGCTCCTATCAGCGGAGTTTACGTAATCGGGAGCATAGGGAAGTCAATTGTTCAATCAAAAGTTTCAACAAGGGGCCCGCAAATTATCGACTATTGAAAATTACCCAAATTAAGCGTACAGTTTCAAATGCTTTTCAATCTCAATTAATGAAATTTCGTTAATAATTATAATTTTCTATGGCGCAGAGCTTTAGGCGCCGCGTCGAAATTCCGCGCTTAATTAATCAAATTCCCAAAATTAACAAAATCTCCAAAGCGTTCTTGAGATCAATTCGATTATCAGTGCAACTTAAAACCTCATCTGATATTTAGATTCGATTTGGCTCAAATTTAGCCCTGGCATTTTCTGCATAATTCAATAACTTGGAGATCCAAAGACCCCTGAGTCTGAGGTAGCCGGCGAGCCATCATTTGTAATGCGTTATATTGGGTTACCCATTAAATCAAATGGCGATGGTCTCAGGTCCATTGACTTGCCGCTCTTTTCGCATTAGCGGCCCGCTGAGTGGTCTATGGTCACGTTTAATTGTGAATTGTATAACTCTGGAGCGGAGGGGGGGCTGGGGAAGGTTAGAAAGGTTATTGATACGCCGAATGTGGAGGAAGCAGAAGTGAATGGTCAGTGGAAAACTTTCCACGATTTACATATTTCCTGGGGAATATAAACTTGATATTCGAGTTTTCGGCTGGCTTGGCGAATTCTTCTCTACACATTTCCGATATTGTTTTTGGCATTTTATTTTATTCATTAACATTTTTCGCCAGCTTTACATTTAGTAAAGTTCATTAACTTCTGGCCTACCAACTTGGCTAAACGAAATTTGAGCCTCGTTTAAATGCTAAACGATTCTGGGCCGTCCAGAATTCCATGTGGGTGGTTGACTTTCGACGCCCTGCTGAATGACCCTAGCAAACTTAGAAAGTAAACCCAGAAATCGGTTTCGCATTTTTTAGCCGATTAGAAATCTTATTTACGGGCTCTCCCAATAAATAAATAATTTATGCCTCGGCTTAATTTATAACCTCCCCGAGTCTTAGGAACCTTGGAACCGTTTGTTTTTTTCTTTCGTCGCGATTCTTTCACCCACTTTCGCTTTTTGACCAGAAAACCCCGTTGCCGTTTTTGTTGTCTATAATTTAAATTTTTAAATCTTCGCAGGTCGTTATTAGAGGGAGTTTTGTCACAATCCAAACTACCGCAATTTTTGTGGAGCCCACGACCCCTGGGGTATTTTTTACAATCAAGATTTTTAACTCTTTCCAGCGAAAGTCGCTACTGTAATTATAGGAAAGGGAGACGGGGAATAGTTCAGAAAATAAATTAGGTAATGCTTTAATAAAAAGCCTAGGACAACCCTAAAATTGTCTAAAATAAAATGCAACCCTGCAATTAAAATATTTAGAGCTGCCATACTGGTTTGATTAAGTTGGCAGCTCTTAAGCTACTGAATAATTTGTATGATATAAATTAGGCAACCCTGGCAATGTTCCGATCTCTTTCCTTAATTTCAACTAAGATTTTTTCTCTCTTCCTGCACGACTATTTAATTTTGATCTGACTGTACTTTCGGGTAGAAAGAAAGAGGAAGGGGAAGACCTCCGACTTGTTTAGAATTCCTTAAATATTTTTAGCTTTATTACAAGAATTCTTACAGATGCCAAGGCCCAAAAAGAACAGACGGCATATTCGTCTTGTCTTCTAGAATTTTGGATGTTAAAAATTATCGATTTCTCCTTTTAAAGATCTTTTTATACGATAACTGTAAATTTGCATGGAGTATTTAACTTGGCATTGATTTGGGGCTTTGTTTTTTGCAGCTTTTTACTCCAATTCGTATTACCTATAGAATGTAAAGCCCCTCGCCCCTTTTGAACCTCGTGTTGATCCCTGAATGTTGCTAACCGTGAGCATTTGTCTACTTATCCCCCCTTGCAGATCTTGGAACCCTCAACACTACGAACCACATCATCCCCACGAACATCGTCACCATCAACGGCAGCAGCACTGGCAGCTCCCAAACCAAACCCAACAGCCCTGGGACCCCCACAAACGTCAGCAACCACAAAATGGAGCTGCTCCAGCCGCAGGTGGTCAATAATAGCGCAATCATCCAATCCCAGCCCACATCGACAACCGGATCATCTGCCAGCACCACAACCACGCACATAAAACACCTGCTGGTCAACGATTATCTGAGCTACGCGGCCCCCCCAACTTATTCGCGCCTGCCGCCCGACGGCCATGAGTTTCCACCCAATTTCAGTGAGCCGCTGATTGTCCCGCATCCGACGCTGCTCAAGGCAGCCGCAGCCGCCATGGCCGTCAATGCTGCTCAGATTAAATCCCCACCGGCTGTTACAGAGCTCAGCTTCGAGACTTCCTCCCTGCCCAGTGGCGGCGAGGCCCCGCCGCTGCCCAAGACCGGACCACCGCCCACAGTGCCGCGCAAGGTTTATCGCCAGGACCTGGTGGTCAACGTGGAGGATGCCAGGCAGCCCAGGTCATCGGTGAGCAGCAGCAATGCCAGCAGTGCGGTCAGCACGCCCAGCACGCCACCCGCTAGCCGAGATTACCAACGTTCCTTGAGTGCGAGTGCCTCGCGCAAGTCCAGCGACTGGCGCAAGGACGAGAAATCAGAGCGCTCGGTCAGGGACAAAATAGCCATGTTCTCCCATGAACAGGAGCCCCCGGCCACGCCCTCGTTTACTGTGACCCGCAAGCCTCTCAACATGAGCAGTGAGAATCTACTGGACTCCTCCAGTCCCAGCCTCCTGGCCCCTCCGCTCAAGACCCGGGCCATGAGCGTGGAGAACCTCAACGACGTCCAGCGGCAGTACCAACTGGCCAAGCAGATGCCCCAGTTGCCCCAGCATGCCGGCTCCATGTATTCCCTCAACACAGTCCACAGCTCGGCTGGCACTCCCAGCAGCTATGCTTCCCTGCCGAGACGGGCCGGCGGCAGTGGCTCAGCCGCAGCGGCCGCCGCAGCCGCCCACTTGGAGCGCCGGATCAGCTTCTCGGGGGAGGGCGAGGCTGCCAACCGCAAGGCGGCCATCACCAACATCCTGGAGCAGCGGCGGCGCAGTTTCTCCAAGCTGCGTGGCTTAGTCATTCCAGAGCGGCCACATTTACTGGAGCCCATTCTAGACCTGCCGGAGATCAAGAGTCAGGTGAAGGCCGCCAGCGGGGAGGACTCGACGGACAGCGGCTTGGGGGAGACGCGTCCCAGGCCCACGGCCAGCGGTTATAGAAGCGTGTTCCCAGCCACGCCCACTCAGAGGCGGCAGCTGGAGCCGCAGTTGTCGCAGCCGCCAGCCAAACCGCCGCGCACCTCGCTGGCCGCCTCGATCTTGAGCCCCGCCAGGCCCTTGCCAGCCCTGCACCTGGACCAGGAGAGCGACACGGACTCGGTGTTCTCGAGCACCGCGCGCGTGGCCTCCCCGCCAGAGAAGTTCGCCCTCACCCGCACCTTGAGCTCGGAGACAAACACCTCGATTGCCAGCTCAAACACCTCGACGCTGACTTCCGGCTCGGCCGGATCCCAGGCCAGCTGCAGTTCCCTGGGCAGCACGCCCACCGTGGACCTGTCGCGGCGGCTGATCAAGGCCCAGGCGAATGGCGAGGCCTCGGCGGCCGCGGCCTCCAACCGGAAGAGCATACTGGCCTCGGCCAAATGCCGCAGCGCCAAGTGCCCCTACGTGGTGGACGTGGAGGCCGAGGAGGACGACAGCACCGATGGGGAGGCCTGCGTGGGTCGCCGCATCAAGACCAAGCCGCCCATGCCGGCCTACAAAATGGCTGCGCTGCGCGGCAACCACCTCATGGTGGACCGGGTGATCAATGTGGCTTCCTACGTGGACCTGACCTCCGACACGGATGACAGTAGTCGCCGCTCGGATGCCGCTGCCACGCCGGCCAAGATTAGTGCCATGTTCATAGACGAGGAGCGCAAGGCCAGCTTCAAGGCGGATCCCAGCCAGGAGGCCAAGCTGAAGTTGGTCTCGGCCAAGCCGGTGGCAGTGCCCACTGCCCAGCGGGCCCTGGAGCCGGTGGCCCCGCCGCTCACCAATGAGCTGGCCCAGTGGATGCAAATGAAGAGCCAGCCGGTGGCCCCGGCAGCTCCACTCACCCCCAGCCCGTCGGCTGTGTTGGATCGCCGGGGCAAACAGCAGCCGGCCAAGCTTAATACAGCGGAGCTGAGGGAGAAGTTTGAGCGGAGCGCTGCGGCTGCAGCGGCCCAGCCTCACCCACATCCCCACAAGGTGCTGACGGCCACCATCAAGGCCGGGGCGCCTCACCATGAGCGGTTCTCGTCTTTGGACTCGCTGGCCTCGAGTTCGTCGGGGGTGAGCTCGACCACGCAGAACGTGAGCACTTCGCAGGAGACGGCCACGGAGTTCGGCAGCTTCTCTTCTCTGGGCAGCAACCAGAGCCTGATCACAGCCCAGGACATTCAACAGATTGTCGAAGAGGCCGATCCACCCCTAAAAACCCCGGAGGCTTTCATTATTGTCTTGCAGCGGGAGACGCCCGAGAGCAGCTGCGGCATCACCTTGGCCGGGGGCTCTGATTACGAGGCCAAGGAAATCACGGTGAGGGGAGAGCAGGTTTTGTTTCCCATTGAAGGTTTTGATAAATTCTTTTTCAGATTCACAAGATTCTGAGCAACACGCCGGCCGCCAAGGATGGACGTCTGAAGAAAGGCGACCGCATCCTGGCCGTCAATGGCATGAGCATGCGCGGCCTCACCCACCGGGAATCCATCACAGTCCTCAAGGTCAGTCGGTCAATCATAAAGAAGTCAAAGTTTTTAACTTGTTTTTTCTTTTAGACGCCCCGCCCCGAGGTGGTGCTGGTGGTGACCCGCTCAGAGTCGCAGGTGGTCAAGTCGCTGACCAAGAAGCGCTCCTCGCTGGGCTCCCTCAGTTCGCTGAACGAAAAGCCCACCGAACTGGACTACGAACGAAAGCGCAACTACCACAAGGCCTCCCGGTCCCTGGACCTGGACCTCGACATCGTCTCCAACGAGGGCGCCGGCGACTCCACCACCACCCCCAGCACCCCCAGCACAGGCTCCAGCAGTCCCCCGCAGCCGGCCAGCCTCCATGAGGCCGAGGCCGACGCCACCATAGCGGGGATCCGGGCCCGGCGCCAGCTCTCCCGCGGGGAGGCGGCCAAGCTGAGCACCAGCGAGCTGCTGGAGCGGGCGGCCGAGGCTCGCCACGCCATTGCGGCGGAGATCCGAGCCCAGGGTAAGAGGACTGCTAAAAATCCTTGAGAGTTGAAGTTAAGTTTCCTTTTTTGACAGCTGAGGATGCCGCGGGCGGAACTCGGGTGGTGGACATCGTCAAGGACAGCTGCGGCCTGGGTTTCTCCATCGAGGGAGGCTTCGACTCGCCCCTGGGCAATCGTCCTCTCATCGTGAAGAAGGTGTTCATGGGTGAGCCTCGTAAAAATCTCCTAGCCGAACCTCATACTGATCCTTATGAATTTCCAGGTGGAGCTGCCCAGAAGACCGGGCAGGTGCGCAACGGCGACGAGATCCTTAGCATAAACGGCGCCTCCACGGCCCGGATGACCCGCGTGGATGCCTGGAACTACATGAAGCAGTTGCCGTTGGGGCCGGTCAGGATCTGCTTTGCCTAGGAGGCGGTCCTTGCGTTCTTGCCAATTTTTGTTTTGCATTTTCATGCACACGGAGGAGGGAATCGTGTGTGTGACGAGAGGATTATTTTTTTTATCGATAATTTGAAATATTTTAAAGTGCAATTTTCTTATTTTTTCGTTATAATTTATGGTTTTAATTATTGTGAAAGGAGCACCTCCTTGTGTCGGATATGTAAATAACTGTATTAACTTATATAACAATACGTATATAATTTTTAATTTACGCAATAATCATTTGACTAATTTTCGATATTTCCTTATCGTTGAGATCGATAAAAACACAAAATCGCAAGAGAAAAAAAAAACAACAAAAAAATACATTAATCATTATTTTATGCTATGCGCCATAATTTAAACGGAAACGTTATATAATTTAATTTATAAATTTATACGAAAAAAAAGGAAGGTTTTGGAAGACGATAGTTTCGATCTTAACTTCAAAGTTCCAAGGAACCTTATCGTCGCGAGCACACATCCAAAACCCCGTTAAAGTATACAAAAGTATTTGCTTATAAAATATATCTTTATATACCTATATACAAAAATAAAAGATCCATATGTTCTTTAAAAACTTCGATGAGTGGAAAATCAATATTTAAAATATTTAAAAAATCCCCAATTTCCCAGAACCACTAACCCAACCGCCCAGGTCACAAAAGCGTCGCTGTGTACCTGCTTGAGAGCAGGCAGAGAAAACGTATAAAACGATTTTGTAGGGTGGACAACAGCTGTTCACCAAGCATTTGTTTTGGTTTTTGCACTCGGCACAGGCCAGTTTCGCTCTCTCCCTGCCCTCTCTCTTTTTAACACTAGCTATACAACGTCAGCCTTCCCTCTCACACCCGTTCTCTTATCAACAGATGTGCCAGCTCTTCCAGTGTTGCCGTGCGGCGGCAAAGCGGTGTTGCCATCGTTCAACAAAACAATGGCCAGCCGGCTCCCAAGCAGACCGGTTTATTTATATCCAAAAATGCCCAGAGTCCAAGCTAACGGACGCAAAACAAAATGTAACCCAAAATATAACCCAGCATTAATTGTTTAACCAAAATAAAAACAACGGACTGCCGAAGCTTTGGCTACAAATTTAAGCAACCCATGCTCTGGTATTTTACTACCTTTTCAGACGAGGGCTGGGCACCCAAACATATAATAGATAGCAAAAGGCCTACAGGCCTGAGGTCAAGCAATATCTCAACTGTGTGTTGGTAAAATTTAAGTCCAGGGCTATTTTTTTGAAAGCGACTAAATATCGGCCGCTGGGGCTGCCGGTGTCGCGGCTGCT